>VYXH01006856.1:905160-930645 GCA_013397275.1 Burhinus bistriatus | reverse complement strand
TTTGCCAACAGTGGTGTGTGTATAAATCATGTAATTAACTCTAGGCTGTGTAGCTGCAAAATTGATGTGGCAGAATTGACGTATATTAAGTGTTGCCATGGCTTAATTAGCTCTGCTTTAGCACTGAGATGTTTTTGTCAAAAAAAATCTGATTAGGACAAGCGTTTTGGATTGTACGTTTGTGTCTGCAAATGAAGAAGGGGGCAGAAAGGAATGTTTGTTCTGTTAAAAACAAATGGATTCTTTTATCTCCTTAAAGTAAGCTGTAAAGCTAGTCTGCATCTGAAGGTTGTCTTCCAGAAGTTTTTAATTTAGTTTGTGTGTGATGGAAATACGATGGAAACATATTTCTAGCTTGAAGAAAATTTTGGAATACTTTCAAGGAAGCAAAAGTGGCCAAATCTCTGCCAGGCCCATAAGGAGATTTTAATCACCAGTAGCAGAGAAGTTCTGGCCCTGTGCCTATCTGCATTATCAAGTTTAATTGGCTTTGTCGTTTGCTCTTAGGGTCAGAGGTCCTGTCTTGCCCGGATCATTCAGTGCTTTGAAAACTGAAGGGAAAGTGAATACGTTTCCACCAATAATGGATGTGGAATTGGCAGCTGTTTGTTCTAACTCAGTGATAATTTCTTCTATCTTGGGGCTTTCCTGCTCCCCGTTCAAGCTCCCATACCGACCTGCTGGCGGCTGGTTATAAATCTATAGGACTATGGTTCAGACCTGTTATCCCATTCTTGCTGCTGCTGGAGGTGGCACTTGGGGGAGACCTTGCCTGAACGGCGGGGATGCTGCACTGACCTCCTTGAAAAAAAGCAAGTCTGCTGCTGACTGCAGTGATGCTGGGATTTCATCCTGTTTTTGGGAGCCCTCTTCTGTTTCCGCAAGAATATGTAAATGCTTGAGGTGAGGTCTAGAGCCAGTAGAAAGTATTCCTCTGTAGGAGCAGTGTAAATTCTTACAGCTAGTGGGGACTGGCCTGAGCAATCCTAGCACGCCACTCTGCTTTCACCTCTTACATGATCAATTTGGTTTCTTTTCCTAATACCCGGGATACCAGATGCCATATATCTCTGCTTGAACCATGTGGTCCTGTTCTTCCAAATTCATTTACAGAATAGGGTAATTATAGAATGATTCCAAAGTTTTTTCTCTTCCTGATACTCTTTAGAGACTGTATAACTGCAATAGAGGAATCTCACCTCTAAAAGCTCGATGTTATACATGAAGAGAGAATTGTGGGGTCAAAAATTTTTTTAAAAGTTGGAGTTTTACTAGGGCTTTCAGAAGGACCAGAAATTTATTCTGTATCCAGTACCCAACCCACTGCCTGTTTATACTTCTAGCTTCTTAAATGTTCGGAGTGCAATGCACGCAGCAGTACCAGATATTTCACTTCCCCGAAGATGCCACTTCTATTAGCCTGCACATCAATAACTTGGGCTTTTGGTCATGCGAAGCCAACAGCACATGGCTTCAGGAAAGAACTGGAAAGAAGCAGCTGTGTGTTTCCTTGGGGATGTCTGCTCTCAGCCTGCTCCACCTGCCTCACACCGACGCAGATGCTTTATGAGCGCCCATTTTCGCGAAGCACTAAGCACCTTTACCTCCCACTAAGCATGTGAGTTCAAGCACTTACTGTTGTTTCAGCAGCTGCTCTCTGAGACTAAAGGAGATGTAGCTTCCCCAAATGCCGAGCTAATGCTTCTTCCTTGCTAGGGGTTGCTAAGTAGCAGTTTTTTGTCAACCTCCTATCTGGTATCAAAACCTAAGAATATAAATCCTGTGATTTGCTAAGACACCCCTGACGAGGAAATGGCTCTGATTCCTTCAACGTACAGAAAACTAAAAAACTGTTATTGCTAGGGAAAAAGCGTTAACGTTAGCATTTACAATCTGGGGAGGAGAGGCTTCTTCCACTTATTTTCAGGAGAATAATTTAAGAATTGCATTAAAACAGTCTAGTCTACATGCAAATTTGATTTTTGACCTTTTGTGCTAATCAAAAGCCATGGTGCTAAAAAGCTGTGTACATTATGGCAGAAAGCGTGGAGTAGAATTAACTAATATACCTTCAAGATGGTTGTAACAGATTTGAAGGTTGTTTCACATACTTCACTACATAGGGATCAGGATCTAAATCACCAGAAATGCTTCAAGTAGCAGTTACTAACTCCTGATGGAGATCCTGGTGATACGTGCAGTATACTACGGGTATTAAATATAGTGAGCAGTTTTGGTGGTTATGTGAAGGAGGGATATAATATAATAGGCCATAAAGACTTGAGAAAATTGCATGCAAAGTGATTTTAAATAAACTGGGTACACTGTTAAATAATTAGGGCTACTTTTAAAAAGTATTTAAACCCCAATAGAACTCTGTTCCTAATGCAGTTCACTGAGCATTTCTGGATGCAGGAGGAGCATGTGCAGAATGAATTACCCACAAAAAAGCACACGTCATTCACACACGCACAGGCTTCTCCTGCCGCACACACTACACACCAGAAAGTGAATTTTATACTCACAGTTAATTTGGTGCTTCTTATAAAATCCATCACTGGCACAATCTTTTTCCCAGTGTTATCCCAATATCTTTGTGTTTCTTCTACTGTGACAGGAGTAAAAGGTGCTTTCCGATCTAGGAAATGAAATCACAAACCCATATACTGTGTTTATTCATATACATTTTCCACAGAGGATCTAGCAAGATGATGGGTAAACTGGAGGAGGAGAGAGGAGGATGGGGAGACCTGTCTGGACAGGCAGGGCTGCCAGCATAGAGAAGTGGGTCCCGAGAAACCTCCTGACCCCCCTCATTTAGCGAGGACCACGGAGGTCACCCCTGAGCTATCCCAGCTATTAAGCAAGTTGGCATACCTGAAAAGATTGGCAGTTTTCTACTGGACCACCTTTCCAAGATTTTTCCAATATGTTTGTTTCTGAAACCCAGAGTCAGTAAGTATTGCTGGGGCGGCAGGGACAGCCACTCAGTCGTCTGCGGCAAGATGTGAAGTCCATGAGGATCTGGAATATGGAAATGAAAATAATTTCCACTGTCACATTTCAGTTGCAAGGGAAGTTATTTTTTTTTGAGGAAAAATTAGGAAATCTAAGGAGTGAAATGTAATCCAGAAAGCTTGCCAAAACAAAGGTGACCAAACCAACCCATCCAGCTACATCTGGGTTTTGAAATTCCAGACCTTGCAACCTTTTGCATCAACAGCTTAAATTTTGCTGATGCACAAGCTAAAGCACATTCTTCCCATTTATGCACTTTTCAGTGCTGATCATCCAAAGCGTTAATAACTCAACACTTCAGTAACATAACATCCTGATCTTTTAACTGCAAAAGAAACTGTTTTGTTGTCCCCTGAATTTATGAGGTTTGATTTCCTACAGATCTGTGCTTTTACCATCACCACCACCATAATCCCAGGTTTCCTCCATGTCCTTTCCTATCCACCCAGCTGGCATATAACAGCCTGTGCTGTGACTTGTCCAGAGTTTGGGACTGCCGCTGCCAAAAAACCTGTGTATGGGCTGAGTCGGTCTGCCCTGACCTCGGCGAGGACAGATGCTTGGAGCAGTTGTACAAACCACCTTTGCTTAGGGAACCAGACCAGGCCTTTCCTCCCTCCCCTTCCCCGGCAAAAAATAAACCTAGATTGAATGTCAGTGTCACTTTTCACAAAGGAGTGCTCTGTTTTCAGTCAGCTCTGCTTTTAAGATGCCAGGCTGTGCGGTCACAGTGACAAATGGAGAACCCCACTCAGAGCTCGCCGGACGTACCCCTGTATAAATCAAAGTGAGTGGACCTGATATTTCCCTTGCAGCATGTTCTGCTTCTGATGGATTCTCAATTTTGCAACAAACCGCATTGTGCACTTGGATTTAAATGTGTATCTGCTGCTTTTCCGTGGCAGTAAGGAAAACTTTGAGATCAATTCAGTCCTTACACTCTAGCAGAACTTGGACTAAAATTGAACAGATGATTCTCACAGAATAGGAAGGTTATTTAAAATAACGTGTTCGTGAGACATCTGGCATTTCACACCCACTGTTAAAATGGGGTTTATCTCATATTTTTAATTTCACCTATGTGAGACAAAGACCTGCAGGTTGAATGCTCAGTGGTACTACACTGACAATGAGCTAAACTTGGTTTTTTTGGTGAGCAGTGTGATTTTTAGGTCAGATGTGAATAGATAAGTTGAGAAAACCCTACTGCTTCAGTTGAGTTCAGCTAACACTGTTTGTGAGCTATCTCAGCATCGAGTCCAGGAAAAGGAGCTGCATCTGCTCTGAGAGGGTTTCCAGGACAGAAAAGAAGGAGGTTGGGAGAGGTCCCGCCTGCCTGAGACCTCTCGCATCACTGCACTCCCAAAACCCCAATACCCATATTGTTTTCTCTTGGCCATCTATCCCATTTAATTCCTAGAAACTTCAGTGATCCCAGAACCTGCACTCAGAGAAATTTGTGTAAAATCGAAGCATGCCTTTTAACCAATAGATTTTTGTAAGCAAACATATTTGAGGGCAGAACTTGCTCTATTAAATCTGTTTTATAATTGACTAAAGTACTATAGGACTGGGATCTTTGGCCCCCCCTTTTTTTTTCCTTCTTCCTTTTCCTTATTGGGAGGCATAAGAAAGTGACTGGTGATATTTTCAGAGTCATTCAGTGATTTATAAACATAAACTGCGTTTCAGTGCAACACTTGCACGCTTTTGCTGCTTATGTGCTCCTGGAAGTCTCACCCTTGCTGTATATTGAGGGGATTATGTGAAATATGAATTTCTCTTTTAAAAAATCAGATTCAAGGAGTTTTATTTTATGCTCCCTTTAATGCCAATACTTTTGTCTGTGGAAATTCTCCACAAGTAAATGGTAGACAGGGATTTTACAACCTCTGTGATAGGTAAGTCCCCATTTTCCCTCTTTGAACAACCTCAAAGCTACTGCCAGGAACCCAATGCATGGGTGGTCTGCAACTTGCAAAACATGATCTAGTTTTATACCGAGTCCCTAAAACAAAATAAAAATTAACAAAATGAGTTTACTTGTGTTAAATATTTGCACAGTTTTGTGGTAAACACTTGGTTTCCTAATTCCTATTTGTGTTTTTTTCAAATAGATTTTCTTTTCCTCCCCAGAAGCACCATGTGTATTCTTTTGGAAGCCTTATTTATCTGCGGAGTGCTGGGGCTCAGCCATCATCTCTGACCTGGGTGTAACTCTCGCAGGGAGCGGGCAGCATCTCAGCCTTTCGGACCACTGTACTGGAAGCGGCAGTGAGAGGTAAGCTACACATTTTGTTTGTGTGATGAAGATAGAGGCTTTCCAGCATTTGACCTGAGAAATGTACTTTTCCCTTTATGTTTCTCAATCACCAAGTCAAAGCCAAACGTTATCAGGGTCAACTATGTTCCAAGTCACCAGGTTAATGATAGTAAGAAATGCCTCTTATGCCTCTGCCTCTCTTTTGCCAAAAAGTCATGCCCATTCCTTTTGAAATAAGGCTGCGGTCACTAGAATTTAAGTGTCTGTTTACCCCAGGAGATGCTACTTCTGTTCACTCTGCTGCGAGATGACAATGGGTTCTGTAAAGCCCTTGTTCACTCTGGATCCTACTTATTTTCAACAGGCTAAAGAAAACCTGGCTATCTATTCCCATCCCTGCAACTGAGATGCTCTCAAAGGTGGTGGTCTGTCCATTAGTGTTTGTAGAAGGGGCGATATTTTTGGAAAGTGAAGACCCTGTTGCAGGGATGACCATCAGTGACCGACGGAATCCACGAAGATGGCAATGAACCTGGGTCTTGCTGTCACCACAATACACTGCAAATCTGCCTTTGAACAAAAGATTGGTTGCAATAATGAAATTCAACAACTGAAACATGAGGTTTCTTGGATAAAAATCATCTTTATGGGGATTTGCAGTGTAAAGTCTGTGCTTCGCCTAAGTACTGATTTGATTACCTAAATCATGTGCAATCACAGAGCCAATTTCAGAAGACAATTTCCCCCCTAAAAATGTAGAAATGTAAAGGCTCATGTTCCAGACTCTCTCAAATTCTTTTTGTCAGTCACACACACAAACAGTATACAGTGCTTAAGAGCATGTGAAATCTACTGTTACCTGTATATATGTGCTCCACGTAATCAGGGTGCTTTTTAGCAAACACATCCTTTATCTTGGTTTTTTTGTCAGCCTTGACTTCTGTCACAAATGGTGTGTACATAACCGAAAAAGATTCTTCTCTAGTGATGGCTTCTTCAATCATAGCCTAAAAAAGGCAAAGAAATGATACATATCCTGTCGGTTAACGGCTAGTTAAAAAAAAAAAAAGAAAAATAATTACTTTCACAGATGATATTTTCCCTTTAATAATTGCACAGTCATGCAAAGATAACATATTTTGGTCTTGAATATTAATTAGAGGGGAATTTAAATTAGTTCCAGAAAACACTGCCTATCTATACTCAGAAAATCAATTTAATGGAGAAAGAACATTTGTAAACAGTTTTCAGTGCAGCGAGCCTATGTCTTCAATGAGGAGAGGTATTAGATAAATTATCTTTTAGATGAAAAGAAATAGTGATTCCATGCTCTCTGAAGGTCACATCTTTCATCTGAGGGTTTTATTCAGTCCTTGGGAGCTGGTTAAACAATACTAAGCATTCATATTACCCCTTGGGTTGGCATGAATCAGACACTGTGTCTATATGGAATATTAGTCTTAAAATATTGCATTTAAACACCATTTGCATTAAGAGTAAAATTCACTCCTTTGCGGAGGGCAACACGAAGCTTATGAACCTTGTCATCCCTTAAAAATGAGTCAAATGATGCATTGTGCTGGTCTCACGTGGACAGGTGGATTTCACACTCAGTGGACCCCAATGAACTGGTCCTGGAACTGCCAGGAGGAGCTACCAGCCTGGAAACAACCTTGCTCGGTCCTCTTATCGACCAGTGCAAGGGAAGTTTAGCTGCAGCTCCTCCTGGCTTGGGGTTTGGGTAAGACCATGTTCAGCGTTGCTTCGGCTGCATCTGTTGCTAACAAGGATTTTGTCTTCCTGACATGGACAGTCCTTTCTGGGAACTGGGGGAACTGCAAGGTTTCATTAATGTATCTTGGCAAAAGCGTAAACATGGTTCATAGTGACAATACTAACACAAGGTTAATAGAGGTGGTCAGAAAAGCATGAAAGGAGAAGATATATATTTTTTAACAGGGTGTATGAATCTCCCAGATCACCTTATACACTGAAGTGATTCACAGAAAGTATCATTATGGGACTAGCTTGGTGTTTTATTGACAAGTCCTCACTTTTGTTCTCCAGTCTATCCTCCACCTATGTAAAATTATCCAAGACATAGTGTGCCTCTGTGAGTCGTTTGTTTAGCAGACAACTGCTCCCACCAACCCCGAATGGGAGGCTGAGAGTGCCAATCAGTTAAATATCTATGTCCTTCTCCTTAATGGCTTTAGGCAACAGGTCCTCTGATGTGGTCTTGTGCCATTTTATTTCCATCCTGTTTATTGGTATGGGGTGTGCAGAAATACCATAGAAATGCTATAAATATTTAGAGCAGATACTGGGATAGGCTGCCATACATGCACCCCGAGTACTCTTACAGCGAATACTCTGCCTGGATGTCGAGGGTATCTCCAGGGATTTGTTTATATTTTAGATTAGTATATTTAGTCAACCCATTATCCTGCATTTACTGGAATGGAAGCAGTCTGGAGCGGGCAGTATTTAGCCCTGGAAAATTAACGAGCTTGACATATGTGTAATAATATCATGTCCACCCGGGGCAGTAATAAAGTGTCATCTGCCCCCCATCCCTGTGAGGAGGAGTTCCAGCTTTCCACAGGCACAGCCGTGTTATCCATGGTTAATGCCACAGATCTGGAGGTATCAGACCAGAAAATGGCAAGTGTGTCCTCCTGCCAAGATCTCGGGGGCCTGTGAATGGATCTGTGCCCGTTCGTCCCTGTGGGAATACTTACCAGTCTGCACTGACTTATACAAAAATGATTTTAGGATTTCATATTTCTATGGACTTTAATTATCTTGTCATTCAGGCCCCTTAGAGGATCAGTAGGAAAACAATGGTACCAACCTAGCTCTCCAAGGTACATTTTTAAAAAAGCAGAGGCCTACTTGTTCAAGTTTTACTGAATTTCATGTGTAAATATAGACACAGAATTAGGTCAGCCTTATTTTGTGTGAGATGTTGGGTATTCTGCTGATTTTCTAGAGTTTGGGAGCTGTTTCCTAATCTGGATTAATACGAGCATGTGAATGTGTTTTTGGATGTATCCATATACTTCAGATTTAAAACACATGGAGTGAGGCAGCAAGGTGAAAACATGAGAGGCTGGACCAGGCAAGCTCTGTATTCTGCCTGCAAAGTTCACTTTTGGCTTTATCATCCTCAAGAACAGTTCAAAGTCACACCTACAATATCCCTGCGTTGCCGTGTACCCATGGCTACTCTGCACAGCATGCAAATAGCGACTAGCTCAGAGGGCAATAGCGGTAAAATGTCAGCCAACAGGGAAAAGAATAGATCCGTAGTTTCTGGTCAATACTCCTACTGAAGGTATTATTATTACCCAAGAGCATTTTTTTTTTCCCCCCAAGCTACTGACCCGGGACATAGATGCTATTTGTTTTATTATCCTCTTGGATTTTTATGGGGTAAAGTCTTTAAGGATATAAAACTTCAGCCCATAAAAACTTTGCAGGAGAAAACTTTATACGATGAAATCCGTAAGGATTTTTCTGCTTAAGCCTTTGTGCACTGAAGTCCATGCCCGTGGATGAGTATCTGGCAACGTGTCCAGGAAACAGGGCTGCCTACAGAACATCATTTGTCGTGCAGCTACTCAAGTTACAGTCACACAGTGGAGAGGATTGCAAGGGCTTCAATGGAATTTCAAGATAGTCATTGTAGAGAGGACAGAACAACTGTTTTTTCGAATTTGCATGAGTTTTGGTGTCTTTCCATCTGAAGGGTCCTCTCTGCAATGTTCTCTCAGATACATCAGGGATGATGGTGCTGTTCTGGCCTCAGAGTGGAAGAAGTGTCAGGCTCTTTCATGAGTATGGGGGTAGCAGCTAAACTGATAAAGATGGTGAAGAAAGATGAATTTTTTTGCATATCTTGCAAGTGAGCTCTGCAGCGATATCTCATCATGTGATGCTACACTACAGCTTTCAATTTCAGCAGAGTTAGAAAAAGTGAAGTCTTTGAGATGACCTTAAACCATAAGAAAGAGATTCTCTAACAATGTACAATAATGTAAGGACTACGATTGTCGTAAGTCCAGTGAATGTGGTGGTTCACCTCAGCAGTGGACAAAATCTATCACTTCAGTGAAGATGCAAGAACTCGCTGAAGAAGAGGCTGCCAAGTAATCTGATGATAGGGAAGGTTTCTTTTTGTAGTTATGGGACTGACTCATGCTCTGCTATGTCAGGAGGTTTTGGAAGTGTGGGGAATCAGAGAAAGTCTGCAGAGAAACCATCTGGAGACAAAGTGTCTCAAGGAGTATTTATGTTGTCAGCACTTCTATTAAAATAGCAATAAATTCTTTCATGAAACACAAGCCTTCACAAGGTTTGAGGGCTGTACATTGCTATCATGACAATTAAAAAGCCAAAAGACATTCCTAAGCAACAAACTTTGTTTTGATCAAGGCTTTAAACATATATTTGACCTAACACCACATACTCCTCTTCTCCGAGCACCTTGGCTCTGCAATATCTTTACATTCTACCATATCTAGTAATGTTACATTTCACAGACCTTTTATTAAAACTTAAACCTTAGCCTAAACAATCTTATATTGTCCTTTTGACACATGCTAGAAGTTTGTTAAGAGCTCATAAAATGAATAGGTGGATGCACAAGAAACAAAGTTTTCCCATGCCAACTTTCGATGGCAGATGATATAATTACTTCAATATTTTTATGAAGCTCTTGCCATTTTGCCTGCTTAGAGCAGACATAGAAGAAGAAAAATGGCACGGTATCAGCAACAGTGACAGTAGTTTTCCCTGCTACAGTCCCTAACCTTAATCCTCTTTAACTACAGAAAGGTTTAATTTGGAAAATCCAATTATCTTGACATCTAGAATTAGCCAAATATTTAGATATCTTTCTAGTGCCTTATCTTGCAGCTGCAGTGCACACTCAGCCACTGTCTCATTTATAGTACAGCAGGAATTGATGCTTTTATTGATGATTTTTATTAATGCAATGATATCAGTCAGGGTAAAGCCGTTAGCCTCTTCTGTGAACTGCTTCCACTCTTAGGCTGGTAGTTAGAATTATGGGTGCACTGCGGTGCGACCTATGCGCTTTTCTCTATATCTTTCCAACCATAAAGAAGTGTCTGGCAGCCCTGCCACTAAGTCTGTTGCTGTTGTGATATGAATATCTTCTCACCAGCATGATCTTCTTACATCATTTTTATTTTTTTTCTGCAGGAAAAATAAGTAGACAGAATGCCAGAGCATATCCTTTTCTCAATATGTTTATGGTATGAATAAATCATGTATTATACAATAGATGAGAACTTTCTGCTTATCTGCCATGTAATGCCTCCCCATTAATGTAGGTCACATCAAATATGAGCTTATTTAGGTTCTTAAGTTATTAACGTATTTAAGTCTCTGCGAGTTATTTTGTACGCAGTCTATTTTGAAAGCGGATTTGCAGAGCGCCACAGCAATAGATCCGTGTGTTTTGCTGACTTCCGAAAGGCAGAAGCAGACGTATTGTAGACGGGTTACCTTAGGCTTCGATATCTGTTTGATACTCCAATAAGTATCTCTTTATGTTTTGGAAGAAAAGAAATCCATGCTTTATACCCTTCCAAAGACATCACTATTCATTAAAGAAGAGCCCCGGAATACATAAGAGTATGGAAAAGGCCAGAGGCTGCTTTTGAAACTCTGTGCCCATGATGCCGGCAGATGGAAAAGCAGGGACTGAGCAGGAATGTGGAAATCCAACTCTGCCTGGGATTGGAAGTGCATTGAGAGTGCTGCAGGACTCCTCAGCTCTTTTATCACTTGCTACCAACTGAGAATCTTACAATTTCATGCCAGCACAGAGCTAAACGTGAAGGATTTCAGTGTTTCTTTGCTACGGTGGAGCAACCCTGAGACCAATGAAACAGAGGTTATATTTGCTTTGCAAGGCTGATCCAGAGCCTTGACAAGATGAACCTCTGTTACTGCTTGAATTATGGTTTACTGCCATCGGTAGCTACCTTGTCTGTCTGTACCAGGCAGCAGCTCTAGCTCCAAGCGTCCATGCAGAGGTGGCTCCTGGCCTGGGCCACCTAATCCTGTGCCAGCTGGGGCCTCGTGACTCCCTGGGATGCTGCGATGCCAGCAGAGCCGGACCAACGGAGCAAGCCGAGCTCCTGTGGATAGTCAGCGTGACTGCCGTGGCCCTCGGCCACCCAGCTAGCTGCGGTGCAGACGCACTTCCTTGGCATGGTAACAGAGGCAGACGCAAATCTGCAACGGGGCAGTGAGGCAGAGGATGCAAAGACCAAAGAACCGCCCCTGTGAACGGGCCAATTATCCTCTAAATGAAGCTATTGGCCAAAACCATAGCTTTTAACCAGCTTCGTTAATATTGCCCCTTTCTTAGGGATAAGAGAGTTTTGACGGTGAGAAATACCCTAATTCCAATAAGGCGATTCACTGTGACTGCTCTGAGCCGCAGGGCTGCCCTTTCGGCGCCGGGAGAAGCCTTTCGCCAGCACAAGCCCTCGGTGGGTGTTGGGTCAGCTCCGCACGGCTCCCACTATGTCAGGAATGGGTCACAGTTTAAACAGCAGGGTTTTTTTTTTTTTGGTGAAAGGGGATTATAAACTGTGCTCAGTTGAACAGCTTTGGTAGCCCGGGCTCAGAGAGACATCTTAACTCAGAGAGGCAGAACTGAAGGTTGAGCATCACCGAGTGCTTTACGTGAATGTAGTCAGACCTGCTGGGCAACACCTGGATGCTGCATCCATCTGGTGATTCAGACAGGTGCTTGAGAGACAGGGAGTGACCCTGGCAAGGAAATACTCCTGGGAGAAATGTGGGATACTTGCTGTAGGGGCCTTTCAGGGCTTTTAGTCCCGAAAGAGGGGGGAAAAAAAAAAGAAAAAGAAAAGGAAACTAAAAAGCAGAAACTAACTGAAGGAGAGGTCAGTCATTCCTAGCACTGAGCTCAACATCTTTTGGGAACTTGACTTAAATGTGAAGAGATGAATCAGACAGCCAGAGATGGTGACTGATGTGGTTAGCCGGTAAAATGGACAGCACTGTTCAAAGAGGCAGCAAAAAAATCATGCCTGAGTCATTGCAATAGCTAACTACTTTATGTGGCTGAATGGTGGCTAATTTAGTAGAAGACAAGTTGACTGTATATAGAGATGTTTCTGAAAAGTGACTTTATCTCTTTTTGTGTGCTGTCCTCTGAAGTTCTTCAAGAGCAGATGTGCAGACGGAAAGCCACATAACCAGTAATGATCCTGCAAACAGCACAAACCTTTGCCTGTAGCTTCATCTCCCCGAAGAAAGGAGATGGTACACAAAGAAAGGGAAGACGATAATGAATGTGTAACTTCTTAAGGACCTTTGCAACTTGACGGAACAATAAGGGCCCAAGAACAGCACGAAATGGCTGCTTTTCTACGCTGATTTCTCAGGTTTCCTTTGTAAATCTTGAGGCTCTGCTTTGCAATCCAGTAACAGCCAGAATGAATTGAAAATTCTACTTGGGAAACATGCACACTACTTGTGAGTTGCCCTGCAGGGTTTTTTCAATGGTCTGGAGCTTTGCTGGCCAGGTTGTTCCTGTTGAGCATCTTTGAGACATGATTTATGGGCTTCTGTCAACAGTTAAAACCCTAATTGGGTTGGTATTTTGCTTCATATTGGGATTTCAACAGCTACCAACTACAGCAAGGTATGTGTTGCCTATTACATTCAGCTAGTATTAAATAAATCCATCTTTCCTGAAATTAGGGACAATTAATCCATCTGTTTTAATAATGGTGACATTTAAATTAATAACTTCTCTTAACATGTAAATATAAGTATGATTCAAGCAATGGTTATTCTACCATGAATGATTTGGTACCAGAAAAACAGAAGTAGGTAGAAAATATGTGGAGGTAGATATTATTAAAGAAGAAAGAATACAAGAAAAATGTTAAATTCCCTGGTTTTGTACATGTAGAATTGTTTCTGGAATGGAAATATCAGCAATAACAACAGCAATAAAAAGCTCTCGAATCAGTACCAACCTGATGGAAACTCTCTGTTATGTTATTTTATTTGCCTTCTCAATCCAGTTTTCAATTACTCCATATTTTTACTAGTGTACCTGACAGCAGAATGAAGCTGATTTTTGCAGCAGAGAGTTATGGCTTACAAATAGTGTATTCCAAGGCCACACTGGTCTGAATCCCTGAAATGGTGTACATAGGAAGAGGCCCATTCTGCCCTGAAAAAGTTTTAATAATTTTAATTTTAACAAGTTTCTTCAGGCATGATGCAATGAGAACGTAGGAAACTCATGAACTGGTCAGAAGCAGCGCTGAGATCATCTGGGTACCAGTGCAATGTCTTCAGAACTAATCAGTCTTCCTGCTTATGGGCCAAAATCTTTTTGTTCTTCTAATGTGTGGGATGAGGAAAATCATTACATCCCAATAAACCCCCAGAAAATGAAAAGCTCTGGGCTTCAAGGCAAGGGTTGTTCTTCAAAATGGCCATAGATCCAGAAAAGGGAGGATTACCTATTGGTTTTTATGAAGAGGGATACGAGAAATGTTATTTCTTTTCTGACAATAGAAAATTCAATAATTAATACTTAAAACAGCAAGAGGCTCTACAGACCTCGGAGACAATATAGACTTACACATAGTAGGCACTTAGGTCTGCCTACACACACAACAGTCACTGACCTCAATGGGATTTTCCCCCGGATTTGATGAAAGAAGGGACTTTGCAGTGAAGTGTGGCACAGCATGATCTGCTAAAATAGCCTCAAGAATTAATGAGAAAGACATTTTCTCAGTGATATGATGGCCAGGCTGCCCAGAGAGGCTGCCTGTCAGCTCCTATCAGTCATTCCATTAGGAGGATTGCAAAACATCCCTGCCGTTGCCAGCTTGGAAACCTCGCACTCCATAGCAGGACACGGGTCAAGCCTGAGCAAACAAGACTGCTGACAGTCCTGGTCACTGGCAGAGACTGCGAAGGAGGTTTTGGCTACCAAGAGCTTTTTCCTTTTAACTTGCTTGCCTCGGATCATCACCCCGCAAGGTGTGAGATAAAGCTGAGCTCTAAAGGAGGTGACAGCGTTCATCACTGCACCGTAGGTGTTCAGCCACCTTGCAGGGCTGGGTTATCATTTGCTTTGTTGTGTGATGTGTGTATTGCTCTGGGCTTGCAACAGCCCAGATTTTTGAAATGGAAGCACCTGATGTTCATAACAGCAACAAGAGAGCAAAACAAATGTCTGAATACCCAAATCTCCATGTCAGCCAATGCGTGTGGCTACTGGAAGCTTTCTCTGTGACGTTGAGTTTAACTGACAGAAATATTCTCAGAAAGACAAGCTCGTGAGCTCCGTGTGCAGCAATCACAGAGCCAGTGTTTTCAACGTGCGAAGAGCAGCTCTGTGATGGCTGCAATCTTGGCCAGAACACTGGGGTTGAACTGGAACTAAAGCTAAACGCCCAGTTTGCTCCCATGCAAATCAAAGGTCTCCATTTGAGCTGTGTCAAGTAAACATTGTTAAGGAATTAAGGCTTTTAGTACAGATGGTTATGGAAGCTTACAGATATGAACCTACAAGCTTTGAAATGCCTGTTTCTGGGGTTCTGTTAGCTTCTGCAACGTAAGCATTGCCGGCACAATGGCACTTGGTGTGAGACTTTGGCTAGATGGGAATAACTTTGGACGTAAGTGCGTAACGGATGCTAGAGCCAAAACTTTAGTGTGCAATAGGCCACATGGTCTTCACAATGGAAAAATACAAGCAGTTAGTTTTGTAGTATGTTAATGAGTTAAGCCTGAGATGTTTATAAATCAGGTAATAAAGGCACTTTATACTAATGGCTGTGGCAGACATTGGTGAAATCAGGCTGTGACTTTCAAGGTATTTGCAAAGTTCATGTTCACCAACGTCGGGCATTTTTGATGTCGTAGTATGCGTGCGATATATTTTTACTCATGGAATGAAACATCCAGCTTGTATTGCACAGTTTTTTGCCAGTGGAAATAGTTTACAAATGTGAGTAAAACCGGTCAGTTTGGAGAGGGACTTTTTCTATGGGATGAAATATCTCAAGTCTATTGTTTGTTGTGTTATTACCAGCTGAGAAATTGCATTGCTGACAATAAATGCTAGGGAGCTTACCTGACTACAGTAAGTTTAAACTTTGTCTTGCTGCTACCACTCTGAAGATATCTACCGTAATACACTTAATAACTTTCACATTATTATTTATTGTGATGAACTCTATTTAACTCACCTATTTTGAATCTAACAGCCAATACACAAATCATCTAGTGCATATTCTGTAGTGGGTTATGAAAAAAAGCCAATCCATTTCATTATATCTTAACTTGGAATGTATATTTTCAATCCATGGAATGAAATATTTGAACAGAGAAAAAGGCCCAACTTACTGAATAATATTATCCATTGCAAATTCCTTTTTCACCTCTCATCAGCATTATACCTTTATCTCAGAGTGGAATGGAAGGCAGGTATTAATATTCAAAACGAACACAGGGCATTAGATGTTACATATCACTGTACAGAAGATCCAGAAATAGATGATTTACTTTAAAGGGGATAATCAAAGAAAGCTAATCAAAAAGCTAATCAAAAGGAATATTTAAAGTTGCCTTGATCATGATCCATAGGTACATATACAGGGAGAAGATAACATGTACCAAAGGATCTTTAAGCTTTCAGAGATGAATGCATAATATAAATTGCTGGAAATTTGGACTGGTCAAGTAAGATCGCAGTTTGTAAACTGGAGGAGAAACAGGGGACAACCATGCAACAAACCACCTATTAGATGGGTTATAGTAAATATTCTCCTATTAAACTGTTTAAACGGGGATTCGGTAATTTTCTCAAAACCAGTCTCTCCTTTCCTCTGTTGGCACCAGTGCAGGAAGGTAAGGGTGCAATTCTGTAGCGTATTTATGCAGGAAGTCAGATACTTCATCAATATGAGCCCATCTGGCCTTAAAAATCTGACAGCACAAACCTTGCAGTGTGCCTCAGAGGAGGTACAGTCACATGGAACAGATTACTGCTGAAGAAGAGGAAATATGTAAAAGTTAATAATAAGGAGGGGAGCGATTTGCCGGTGTTTTAAGAAGAGTTTTGAAGAAAGAGAACTCCTGGCAGTTGATGTCAGGGATAGGAGAAGTTCAAAGGAAAGTATAAAACCAAAATCAGGAGACGAAAACCAAAGGAGATACAAGATAAAGAGTGCTCTGAGCATGAGGAATAGATCAGGAGAGAAAAAACAGTGATTTAGAAGTAGGATAAATAATAAAGAGCTTTGCAGATGCGAATTAAGGGCCTGAATTTTTTGCAGTAAAGACATCAGCTGAAGGATTCGAGCGGTCGGTATAATGTTTTGAAGCCATGAAAGAAGCAGAAGACAGGCTGTGAGGAGGAAGTTTCCAGCAGTTAAAAGAATTATGAAAAGAAGAAACAAAAGTAGTCAATGACACACCATGAGATTATATACATGACCCACTGATCAAAGCAAAGAGTGACATATCTAATCTAAAAATCTTTAAATCTTTCTTCATAGAAGTGAAAAACAAACCATCCTGCTCACCATCTATTCCCTTCCTCCTCAGAAAATTTTGCTCACGGTTGTGAGCCAACGCTAGCAAGTTCTGGGGCAGGGGAGTAGTTAGCAAGAAAAGCGTGCATCAATAGCTGTTGCTTTGGTTACAAAGGCACATGAGCACGTATAGTCGTGACAAGTTATTTTCAGCTTTACACTGTGAAATAGAGAGAATATTAATAAAAAAGATTATGTTACCTCTGCTTTGTCTCTCTGTGGTGGAAAGTCCCAGTGCAGTAGCACAAGCTACATCACCCTGCATAATTGTTGCTGTGTGCTCTAATGACATTGAAGTCACCCCTGATGCTGAGCGCACAGAACTCATCAGCTCGGGAAGGAAAAGGTTGTTACTGGTGCTGGGGATATATCTTCATGAAGAGCGTTTCTTAAGTGCTAGTTATTAACTTGAGTGGGAGCGGTACTGGGCACCCAGCTGCCTCTACTGCGTGTGTGTCAGCATATAGATACCGCTGAATCCTTAGCCTAGCCCACGCTAAGGCATATGCACAAAAGGCACGAAATTGCAGAGCAATCTCTGTCTCCCAGTGAAAATCAAGCACGGTGGGGGATCAAACAAATGGTTAGATCTCTACTGACATTTCAAAGCTGCTGCAGGCAAAGACGACAGCAGCTTAGGTTCAGGCGAAAGGCAGAGAAGGGGCGGGAATGGGGCACAAACAGCGTGGTGGTGCCTCTTGGTACCACAGGGAGGCCCACGCATGAACTCTCCATCAGGAAGAGAAGTGAGCTGTGAGCTCTGGACTGAAGCAGAGATGAACCAGAGTCCTACCACAGCCAAAATAGTTTTGTATGATGATGCTAATATTGTATGATGACGCTAATGGCTGGAGGCAATTCAGTACCCCCACTTCTGGTCTGGTTCATTCCCACCTTAGCCCAACCACAGCTTCTGATTTGGACTCTCTGAGGAGGCATTGTGATGAATCTTGTCCTTCATGCCACTTTTTTGGCCCTGTTACATAGCAGGACATTCTGAACCTCTGGGGGAGAGGACAGCTATGACAGTTCCTCCTTTAAAGGTTTATTCTTTGAAGCTTCATGTCCATGACATCAAGAAGGGAAGTCAATGGATACCAGTGTTAAGAGACAAAAAAAGACATTCCATTCGAAGAAATGACCCCTTCATAAAACCTGTTTGTGAACTCAAGATTTTAAACGAGTCTGACCCAGTGGGGAAAAAAAATCAAACTGTTCTGTACAGAAGAAATTCTCTGCTGGAAAGCATATAAGAAAGTTCACAGGCACTGCAAACACTAGCCCAGTGGGTAATTCTCTGAATGAGATGCACTTTGCACTCACAGCAGTACTGAAATTCAGCAGCTCCCAGGACTGAGATTTATTCCATTTTACCAATAAGAATGCAACTAATAATAGTTTTAAAAAGGAAGAATTTACCATGTGAGTGAAGGTAAAAGACCAGATTCTGATCTTTATTACTCTGGCTTATGTCAGACATATTTTGCACCACTTCATATAAAGTACAGATGTCACAGATGTTCTTACAGAATAAACCCCAAATAGATGGGATCAGAATCAAACTCTAAAATTTTATCACAAGGGGCATATATTGTTCCTAGTATCATTAAATTTGTCATATGGACAAGGAGAACCTGAGGGCTAGGTCCACTCTGGGAGACAGAAGGGTCTTCCACTGCCTGGGGCTCAAATGTTGCACTCCCTCTAAAACGCACTTCGGTTGTGTTGAAACTGGGGGGGTGAAGGCTGGGACACTACTGGTAGTGATAAGCTCCAGCAGCAACAAGCCTCTCCCAGCAAAGGATCTATTATCCATTCACCTCCAAATTTGTGTGAGAGCTCTCCTCAGAGCAGAAGGGGGTACCCTTAAACTTAAATTTGTGCTGATGTGGCTGAACAGCCGTCTCAAATAAGTATCACTCAAGAGACGCGTCTCATTGAAGTCAACGGTCTACTCCCCACAGAAGTAATCTTTGTAGACTGGGGTCTTACTTAGCCATCCTTCACAGAGCACTTTTGGTTCCTCTGAGACCATTCGTTACAGTCATTTTTTCCTCCCCTTCCGGTTGAAGAGTTTGGAAAGGTGTCAGAGGATTAGTATCATGCAAATTGCAGAAGGAAAGTGTCACTAAGATAGGAAGACTTTACAAAAAATAGCTTAGGGGACTATACAGTATCCAGAATTAAATTTTATAGCAGTCCATAAAATTGAAGTATGAGCCAAGGGTTAACAACCTTGAATTTTGCCCTTAAAATTAGTCCAAGAAAATCTACTTCATTATAAATACGGTAGTACTATATAGTGTCCTGTTGATTGATATGCCCAAGAGCTACCTTTGTCGGCACTCTTTTAAGCAGTAATCCTTCATTTTGGTCTTAATAGTGAGATGGGCACCTCCTTCCTCATTGGGCTATCAATTTTTACCTGCCAATACAGTTTGATGCGCTTGCTTGTATGTCGCTCGGTGCCCCCTGTCAGCCAGTACATATAGTCAGCAATCATGGCGCTCCTGATGACAAAAGCAGAATAAATGAGTGTACAGGGAGAGAAGGATGTATACAGCAATATTTAAAGGAGGTGATATTAAAAGAGTGTAACATGAGGTTTGTAGCAAAAGATTAAACATAACTCTCAGTCTTTGTCCAACTTCAAGACAAGCATTGGTAAACATTTTTTAGCTAGCTAAACTATCTGCAAGCGAACAAGCCTGCTTTTTTCTTTTAATAGCTTTTCCATACTTTACTCTGAGCAAATATTTAATGACTGCTATACAATATTGTAGTCTGGCTTTTCCTTTTTTGCTTTAAGGTGTTTGTGGGTGAAATATCTTACATGTAAGTACATTTCTTCTCGGACAGCTTCAACACATGTAACGCCCTGTAGCTTGGCAGTCTGAGAATATCACTCGTCTATGGCAAACTCAGACATAGTTCACCTTTGATTAAACTATATCTTAAAAAAAAAAAACTAAACCAAAAGTAATCAGCTATCTTGCTACCTAATTGAGTATGCTTTAGTACTCCCACTGTCTGTGACAATCATTGCATTACACTTTCTAGACTGAGGGATATTAAGAAACTATTGTGCAATGGATATTAATGCAGAGCCTTCACAGACTTTAGAAAATCAGTTTGCTTTTATGGCTGCCTTTCCACACTGCTCTCCGTTTCCTTTCCTCTAGAGATTCCAAATCCAATTAAATGTGACTAGATGTAATTCCAAATTGTCACTTTAGTCAATTAAACATATAATAATCTTGTGTACCTAATTACCAGCACCAAAAGTTTATTTGTTGATGTACTGCTATCAATGTGTACTTCTGCATGTTCTCCTTATCGTTGCCTATATATTAATTGTGCTTTGACATTACTGTAAATTGAATTTGAAATTTCCCCCTAGTTAAAAGTGTCTCACAAACAGTAATCCCAATCCTGTTGTAATACCCTTTCAGAATGTACTTTCCAAGGCTGTATTATGTTCTTAATGAGATATAACCAAAAATACACGGATTTAACAATAAACATTTCAAAACAGGCCCAGTATCAGGGGGTAACATATTGTTACAAACAGGAACTAAATCTTCCCTTAGATGTTCTCATACAGCTCCCATTAATTTCACTGGGAGAAAAGCAATTCAGTAGGATCCATGGATTTCTGCACAAGGACTGGATTTAGCCATAAGCTTTATCCAATGCTCATTTAAATCATTGGCAAAAATCCTCTTGACTACACTAGAACAAAGAGCAGTTTCTAATTGAACATCGTTAGCCCAGCCGGCACAGGATGAACAAAGGCTGAAATCCTCACTGCCCTGAAAATCATTGGCAAAACTCTCATTGACTCCAAATGGTGCCAGGGTTTGATCCCAGGAATGACATACGGATCCTATGGATGAAGCAGAGAAGGTGAGCAAAGCATCCAGCAGTGCCTGCTTGACCCACTGCCAGTGATGGTTTTGGGGAAAGACGTTCACGGTGTCTTGAGGTGCAAAAGGGAAATAACCACATGGCATAAAAATGGGAGAAGACGTATCTATCACGTTATTCTGTACCTTTGGTCTGCTAGAGGTGGTCTACAAAGCTTTCAGCTCCCATGACAACGGCAATAGCTGGTCCCTGGCAGCATAGGTGAGCGGTGGTGGCCTCCTGTGGCCACCTCATCAGAAAGGGACTTTCAATCTAAATTTTGAGCAATTCTCAAGCACTAAAGCCATGTTGTTTTTGGAGTCAAAGGACATTTGCAAGTGGTCATTTACAATTTGGGCTCCTAGAGATATCTCATCCCCCAAACACTGTCATTTCAAAGATTAAAACTGGCAAATCCTTTACCCCAAGCGTCACCCTGTTGGTGCCTGCCGCTGCAGGAGCGCTGCCATGGGTGGGACACAATCAGATGATACAGAGACAGCTGCAGGGTGCTTTGCCATCCCTACTGCAGGCTGTGGACTGGCGAAGTGAGGCTCCATCCCACCGGCAGCACAAGACGACATCCAATTTGTGACCTCCCACTCCTCGGTGGTAGCCAACGCTTTCATCTCCCAGCGTGGCACTGCTTTCAAAGGTGGAGATGTGCAGCGCCCTGGACAAATCTCGAATCAATTCTCAGACAAGCCGTTTCGTCTTTCTCTGTTTCTCAGCATCAGCTGTAAAATGCAGATGATTATATTTGACTGACTGACTTATTTGGTGTACGAGTCCTCCTGGCACAATCTTTTGCTAATTCTTCGCAGCGCTCTCAGCACAATGTCGCTGTGATCGTGGCAGAGGTCTCCAGGCATCATTGCACTCCAGACAAACGCCTTTCCTCTTTATTCTTCCTTCTTAATTTGTTCTTATTTAAATAATCAGAAGCACGCTTACATTTCAAGCATTCGTGTTTAGTTTTTCAACATCTGCTTTTATCCCTGCTAGATTTCTCCCATACGGCTGTGCATTACATCAGGAATGGCGAGGCACATACATAAAATCCCTCCGAGCCTTTCAAGTGCCTCCATCACAATTTTACTTCTCAGTTCCTCAGCCATCGGGGAGCACACGCAGGTCAGGACCAACGCTTGCTACTGTGACCTCGGGGCTTACGAGGGACTTAAAAAATTCCACTTTCAAAAGAAACACAAGCAATAAGGCTCTATGTGGATAGCCTATGTCCAGCCCCAGATGTGCCCAAGTCAGAGAGTTTTCTTTGAAGGCCTCCGAGGCTCAATTCACAGAACCGAAGTGACACATGCAAGAAGGAACCATGAACTTCCAGATGCACGGGCACAGGTGAAATTACGCTGTCCGAATATGGTTACAGGACTGCGCACTGAAAAATATTTAGGGACCTAAACACTCAGAAACCAAAGGACTGATTGAGATATTTAGGCAAGTTAAAAGCCTGGCTCCTGTTGCAATACATGAAGGCATAAAGCACCAAGCTGGGCTCCTGACTCCCAGTGAGTACCTATCCACATGGCCCAGAGAAATCCAGGTAACAAAGACTTTCAATAAGAGACTGATGAGCCCGTGAGACACTCTGAAATGGGACTTCAGCAAAATATTATTTAAAGAAATACTATTTATGAAATTATTATTTAGGATCCTCAGCCATGGGACCAAACTCATGAACATCTTTTTCTCTCAACATGGCTGATGTATGAAGTATATCATGTTGGCATATTATATATACTCTATATGACTTAGGATAGTATATACACAACCATATCAGTGTTTCAGCGGTATGTAAAGGCCAGAGTAGGTCCTTCTTCCCACCTCCTGCAATCACAGGTCCTGGGGAAATGGGAACTTGTGAAGAGCTGGATGGAAGAGGTTTCAGTACAGGTCAGTTGGGATCAGCAGTTACATCGTGTGGAGATGCTGGACAAGTGGTGCTGGCCAGCAACAGACCTCCCTTGGATTTGTACCCCTAGAGTCACTACTTAAGAGTTCGACTTTGGACCTTCCTGAGCACAAGAACATACGGTACAAAAGAATGGGAAAATAGCTCCCATTTAGACCATGTAACACATTTTTCTGGATGAAACGCCGTGTTTTATATTTACAGTTTTTAAAGACATTGGGATTAAACTCTAATGGTAAAGAACAAAGTGCATTCTCTTCCTACTTCTGATACAATCACTTCAGGTGATATTCAGAAATATTTGCCTCCTATTTGCAGAGCCAGCCACCAGTTTTGAGTTACTAATTTGAAATACTTAAAACATGCTTGAGCTTCAGGTGTGCAGCCCACCCAAGAGCTCTGTTTGACATGAGAACTGAAGTAGTTCTGACAATACACGTTAGGGGACGTCGGAGGAAACGTGACGCTTCCTTCTCTCAAAACAGAAGGCTTTATATTCAGATCTTTTTTTTCCTAGTTGCTAGTTTGGGCCAGTATGAACTTCCATAAGGCAACCAAACCCATCTGGGTTAATGTAGTAAGCTTGGAGCCAAAGGTGTCTTGCAATATCTGCTCAATCTGGCCACTTGGTGGTGCAGAACAATAAGATATATTTCTATACGTGCAAGCGAAGAGCATGCCACAGATCCTAAACTGTCTCCCTCAGCCCATCTCCAGACACACACAGGACCTGTAATGAAAGAGTGGAAGGTAGCTTTTGCTGCATGACAGCTGCTGACACTAACAGCCACCGCACAGCCAAACCCTTCGCAGCAGCCACGCAAGTCGGTGACAAGAAAATGGATGGTCCGGGTGTAAGAAACATGCAGAGTTTTCTGGAATGCACCAAAGTGTTACATTTGCCAAAGAAGACAAGAAATTAGCGTTGTTGCTAAATGCTTGCGTGTTCATTTACCACTGTGAATACTAGAAAAAAACCCAGAAGGGCAAGACTCAAGGTCAGCTCCTTCAGCCTTGCCTGCTCCCCTTGAGCTGCACGGAGAGGAGCGAAGCCCTGAAGGGGAGAGAAGGATTTCTCTGCAGATGGCAGAGCCTTAGCAATAATCACAGCCTATGCACATTAGAGTAACTTGCACTCTTCCACGCTATTCAGCCCCAATTGCTGCTAAGATCAGGAGGCTGATAAGTGGCAGAAAATTACCTTTGCTCCCTACTTCAAATGATCTCACCTGGATCTGCAGTAAGTGGTACTAAGAGAAGGCCTCAGCCACTGCCATGTGATGTTAGCCCTGTGCAGATCTACTGCTTGGAAAGGGTAAGTGTATCTCCATTTTTTTCAGTTTAACAGGGATTTTAATATTCCTGATGCAGACACCTGGGTATTTGAGGTCTCTAATATAATAGTACTGAATCTGAGATACAAGATGTAAAATAAACTGCAGCTCTCTTTTGGATGACGTTTCTTATTCTGAGATTAGAAAAGGAAAATGATGTTTGTAACTGGAATAAGTAGGAGGCATCATTTTAATGCAATTATCCAATTTGAAAAGTAAACAAAATAATAACAGTTAATTTTTAAACATCTCCATATATCCTAAATAAATGTAAACTCATAACTTTGAGGTTATGGAGATGCTTGGAAACCATTAGATGATAAGAGATAAACAGAACTCCAGAATATTGGGCAGGAATGAAATTACTAATGTCAGGATTTACCTATACGTACATGAGCCCCAAAATGGGGCAAAAAGTGTTCTGAGAATCACTAGTATCTATGCATAATAGCTTGTTGTTGCTAATTCCTGCAGAGGACTGGCTAAAACTTCCTTTTAAACACTTCATCAGTGGAACATAAAAGCACTGGGAAGCTGCTATAAAACTTCTTCTGTCCTGCCAGAGCCTTCCAGGTTGGTGATGGGGTACGCTTCCTGCCTTTGCTGAAGTTTCTGAGTCATTAACCCATTGCTAGAAAGCAGAAATAAGTTTCCTGCAAGGAAAATGGCACCTCTATTTAGCATGTATTTATTGTATTTATTATTATCTGTCCCATGGTTGCATGCAGGCAACAACTTTCTGCCTTGTATTGAGATTGCTTCGCAGTGATAACAAATGTTTCTCATTTAATGGCAACTGCCATGTAAGGACACAGAAATTGCTTTACAAATGTGAGCTGAGCAATGCACGGGGAAACGACAAGTCTTTTAAAATGACAGGGGACGTCCAAGAAAACAGGTCGCTAAGCCCAGCAAGATCTTGGGCTCTCCGTGACCCGGGATGAAACAAGCAGCAGTCAGCATGGATGGGCTGCACAGATCCCAGGAGGCGTGGGAGGTCCCAGTGCCTGTGTTACCCTCACAGTCGAGCCGTTCGGAGAGGGAATGGGATAACTGGGATGAGCTGTTTGTAACAGAGATGCAACAAAACTTTGAGAGACACCATCCATGCTTGTTGTGGCCTCTAGCTGGTGCTTACTCTGCTCTCTTGTACCTCCGTGTCCCTCGCACTCCCTGGGTGAGGGACATACCTTGTACTGACAATGTTCGGATTTGCTTCTGGCAGGGGGTGTGGAAAAAAACTAGCACGGAAGGCTGCTTCTTGCCTCTGATGTGACCCTGCCTGAGCGAGCTGTTGTTTGACACTTGGACAATCTCAAGTGATAGAGAGTAACGCGTGTGGTGCAGAAATAACGGCTGGTAATTTTAGACAGAGGCTAACATCATATGTTG
>VYXH01006856.1:885616-902463 GCA_013397275.1 Burhinus bistriatus | reverse complement strand
TTTTCTTGTTATAGAATTGGATTTTTTTGGTTATTTCAGGTTAGGAAAACCGAAACGACGAGGATAGCGAAAGAATATCAACTTTCCGCTGTTTTTTCGGCGCGGAAGCCCAGGCAGGTAGCACAGATGCAGGTGTGTGCAAGAGGCAGTCAGCTGGTGGCTCCTCGAGCTTCTGTCCCCAACCCCGATCACTTACGCATCTTTCCTTAGTGCAACTGTGTGCTTGGTAACACAAAACCGGACATACAAACTAACCCAAATTGTTCACCTAGCTTTCAGCCACTAGGTTTTCCAAGTCTGACTAAAATGGGATGCAGACCTGAATTCGTACAGAGGGCTGAGGTTTACTACTTGCAGACCTAGTTTGCTTTTCAGCTGGTGGGATTATCTAGATTATTATTATTATTATTATTTTTTAATGGGAATGTCAAAAAGCTGAGTCAGCCGTATCACAGCTATTAAGATGCTAAAACTTCTTCCTTAAGGACTGCTTACCCCTACTCTATGCAGTCAGATGAATATGAGTTGTTTGTTCTGGCAGAGGGACAGACAGTCTGTTTTGCCCTGCATGTATACAACTAATTTCAAATCACTAGTGTTCTAGCTGGTGATAAAAGAGCTATCTTAAGCTTTTCACAGAACACAGTGACACTGTTAAATCAGCACAGCATTTTGATTAGCAGAAAGATGAGAGCTATACAGCTTAATGATAAAAAGGGGCAAAATCCCTTCTGTACTTAAAACTCCGGTTTCAAAGCAAATAGGCGGCCATACTTTTCTCGAAGTTACAAATTTTCACCTCGCTACTGATTCAAGGCTATTCAGTGGCAGCAATAGCCTGCACTAAAGAAGTAAAGAAGAAAAACCGCTTTCACACCTTATTGCTCATCTGGTTAGACCTTCTTCTGCGGATGAGTAACAGGTAGCTGTGGGGTCACAGCCTGCGAGCTTGGTGACCTGAAGGGTGCCCAGGCTGTGATACCTCTTCCTTCAGGAGCTTCAAGGCTCTCCTTTGGGTGCATGTTCCCTTTCTAGCACTCTTGTCCTTGAAAGCAGGGGCCGGTGGCTTGGCTGCTCTGTCCTTAGAGATAGTATGGACCTTCAAGGTTCTTCTGCAGCTTACACATCCCCTTGCACACGCATGTCCCATATCTCATCCTTCCCTAAGGCAGCAGTCCTTTATATTGCCAGGAAGGTTGGCTGGTTCTTGGCCTTCTTCAAGAGCATTTTCTCAGTTTTGTGGCAGAAGTTCAGGACCCTTTCTTGAACTTTCCATCCTGGTTATTGACTGATCTGTTGATCAGCTGTGCCCATGTGTCCTTTGGCAGGGTACTTCCCGTAGCTGCTATTGGAGGCTGATCCTCAGCCTAAATGCCTCCTAATGCCTAAAACTTCCTGGTAACTTCCAGAATAAATTTATATATAATGCATTTATGCCCATTTGTTCAAGGGCCAAGACAGTCTTTCAACTGAAATAGGTTTTCTCCATTTTGAGGTTTAAATCTTTACTGTGTTTGTCAAGAGCAGTCTGCTAACATCAGGGATACCAATAGAGGAGAAATATATTTACTACCTGACATCTTAGTGAAAGTGGTTGCAGCACTTTGGAATTCATCATTTGCAGATGCTGCGACCCCACAGTGGTGTTTCTGGGATTGCTTTACAATGCCAAATGGCCTTAGGCTGCACTCTACATGGTGGCATCCTATCACAGTGCTATCCCAAAGGAATCACTACGCAGCTGACAAAATTCAGCAGTGATGCAGATATGGACATATCAGACTCCTTACATTAATTCAGATGTCCTTGCATTTAGACTGCTTTATATGCTTATTCTCCTGATACCGGGCAGTACTAGTGAAAATTACACAGAGAGGAACTTGAGAGATGCTTAAATTACAGTTGACCCCGCTCTAACCTATCACTTTCTCTGAACTGAAGAATTTGGCCTGGTACCTCCTCAGAGACAAAATCTCAGGGGATCTCAGCTTGATAGGTAGGCGGAGTTCACCATGGTTATGCACGCTGCTTGTGCCAAGCGGTCCTGCTCCCGACCAGCCGCTCCCGTGCACGTACCCATACAGTGGTCTGGGTGCATTTAATGGACTAGCAAATGAGGGGGGTGAGAAGGCAAGGGATACTTAAAAGCAGAAGAAGCAACACAGTGACCTTGTTCTTGTGCAAAAAGAAAGCAGAAATAAATGACAGCTTATGCTAAAAAAACCCCAAGTTTGTATTTCCAGAAACTGCAACCGAGTATCTGTATGCCGTGCTCTGTCTGTAACGAGCAGAGTACATTCCGCACCATTAGCGGGGTTCGACTAAGACCAGTAACTCCAGTGAGATGACAGAAGTAGTGCTAAGCTTAGTTTAACACAATCTGCAGAAGCAGCTCTGCACAGTTGCTATAACACTATGTTAAACTAGGCTAAACTCTGAATACTGCTATAGTCACTGCTTTTGGAACCACTCTGGATTCAGTCTGTCAGAATGTTCCTCTCCTTTACAAAATACATAATCTCATTTAAAATCATCTACTTTCCTGAGAGCTACTCAACGTGGGGAAAAAAGGCTGACACAGTTCCCTCTTGCCTGCTGATGTAGTAAACTTACTGATTGCTTATCTGCAGTAACACCAACCACCTTTTTTTTTTTTATTTTTTATTTCTGAAACTGTATTTATAAACACCTTTTTGGTTCATACTGTCTTCTCAAATATGGGCATTTATATGTATTGCTTCTTAGGAAAGATCAGTTTCTGAAAGCGTATTTTTTGAACTTTTATTATTTTTACATTTAAAAAAAATCTTTGGTGCTACTTCTTCAAAGGGAAAACCTGCTTCCCTGTCCCCACCCCCAGCACCCCAAACATTTCCCCTTGTATTATTTCACCTGTTGGGATGCTAGTGAATTTTTGGGTTTAAAAGTATCCTGGAAAGGATTCCCAGGCTGTCACAAAGCAATGTACTCTCCTGACATGGCTCTAACATGTCTGGTTGATGAGTGGACCTCAACTGTTGAGGATTCGGCAGGTAACGATCTCTTTCTGAATCAACACCCCAGCAAGATTTTAGGAAGAAGAGACCGTTACCAGTGAGATATAAAAAGACTTCATTGTTTTTCAACAAAATGTTTCGCTTTCTTAGTTTGAAAAAGCTTTGTTTGAAATGTGAGCTGTGTTTTATAAAAAAAGAAAAGGGGAAAAAAAAAAAAAGCATGGCTGAGTTTAAGGTCAAGTTCCAGGTTTATCTGAAATCATTTTTCTAAGGAAATTTGGAAAAACTGTTTCCTTGTCATGGGGAACCGAGTTCTTCTCCCTGTCCTGACGTGTGAAAGCTAGTGGAGATTACTTTGACATAATCTCAATGTGTGTCCTGCAGAAGGAAAAGTGCTTGTCCTGGAGTTTTTGGCTGAAGTCCAGCACAGAAAATTGAAGTTCATCTTCCCAAATCCTCTCTGTAACTCTGCTTGGATGAAGGCTTCTTCCACTCCCTGTACAGACTGTTTTGCTGCTATTTTAACAGCTCCAGGGCTCTACTGCTAGCATCCATCTTAAATGATGAGCAAAGTGACCCTTTCAGTCTCACGCCTAATTCGCCCTGACTGTTCTGCCATTAGTTAGCTAATGATTTGTGAAATATTTTGTGATATACCTTGTGGTCTTCAGCCGAAGAGTCCTCTGTAAGTGTCTAATGTTAGTAGTTAGTGACAATACATAGCAAGTCACCATTGCATTTCCCCATGCGTTTCTTTCATTTAAGCGTGTTAAGTGGCTAAAAACTTCTGCTGGATGTTGAAACTTTTAGTTTTTGGCAGTGTTATTGCAATCATACAAGCAGAGCTTCTTCTTGCAGGCTTTCCTCCTGCCAGCAGTTCCCGTTCACACCAGCAATCTCATCAGCTGCACGCAGGCTAAATTTTGCAGCATACCATAGTGTACCATGAGATCTTGATGATATATTTTTTTTTTAATTCTTTTTTTTTTTCCCCATCCACTCAGAGCACACCTGAGCTTCTGCCCAGGGTTATGGGGAAACTGGGGAGTGGAAGATGCTTGTGTGCATGTAGGTTTTGTGCCGATGCAGCCCTGGGACCTGATCAGGGCTCACCCCTGTGCCTGAGAATGAGTAAAATGCTCCTACATGCATTAGCCTAACTGCAACTAGGGACGTAATTGGGATTATTCATGTTACGCCAACTGGGAGGAATGGAACTCTGCTGCATGTGAGAACCTATGTACAAAGCCAACGCAAAGCTCACACTGATTTTGGAAAAGCCTGGATGTAAGACGATATCCTTAGTACTGTGAGCTGCAATGAAAGAGAAACCATTAGAAATCCATGAGCGGCAGAGTACCTTGCAGCTTCGGAGTATCTCTCTAAGCATCTAAACACAGCAGCTTGGCGCAGGTGGTTCCGGAAATAAGCTGGGTTCAGAATAATGCTCCTTAAAAAGATGAGAGATGGACAAGTTTAGATTTCTATTTCTTAAATCATTAACAGCTACTAATAATCAAACTGTGACTAAGACACATACTGTATACGCTTATTCTATACAACTCAACACTATGTGTCAACTGTAATATGAACTCTCACTTTCTTGACAGCTGTGATATATGAACAAGCATTATTAAAATTTTTATTGAGGTTATATCATAAATGCATTTTCATTAGGGTTTTGTGTATTGTTCTAAAAAAAAGGTTCCTGTGGTAATATTCTATATTGCCTTTTGCTTGTAGATAACATAAGTGACAATTGTCTGACCCATCTACCTGGAAAAGCTGTGCCTCCAGAATGTATTTTGATCTTAACTTGGAAGATTTTAAAATACTTTCTGTACAAGTGATAGGCTCTATGTGGGTGGACCTTGGCATGTTTCTTAGACCCTTAACAGATGTAATTCCAGGTGTAAGAAATTACAGGCTTTAAGTCAATATCAGAAAAAGATGGAAGGGTAAAAATAGCACAAGCTAAGCAGTTAGATTGGCAGGCAGGGTGGCCTTCTGATGTGAGCAGGGGGGGGGCAAGAGTGACAGCTCCTTCTACGTCTAATTAGTTCCACTTGTGAGATCCCCAACAAGTGACTGGCTTCTCTGGTCAGCATTTCTCGCAGTGTGTGGAGAAAAGGTACACACAAGGTGTTCTAGGATGCCAAGTTTAATATTTATCATTACATATGTGTTTTATAAAGTAATTAACGGTGGCTTAGGACATCAACAAATAGATTAACCATACATTCTATTACAAAGAAAACTTGCAAACTGGCTTTTGTTTCCTCGTTGAAAGTTTTGAATATCACGTTAGCATTAAAAGCCCGTGCTCTTGTGATTTCAGTCTATTAGTAACCACAGAACTAATCCTCTTCATAACCAAATCATTTACTAAAGTTTATTCATTGTCTTGAAACTATGACATAAGTATGTATGTAAACACATTCAGCTATAAATTCACATTTATGGAAACACCTAGTGCATTTTAGAAGACAAAAAACTGTCTTTTCTGTATGTATTCAGCACTCGTGGACTGTAAGTCTGTGGCCTTCAGAAAGAGCTTTCAAAATAAGTTTAAAACCTAGAAGTATCTCCAAGGTGCTGTAGACTTGCGAATCAAATTAACCCTGCAGGCACTTTCTCCAAGGCGTACAGAAAAAGGCCTAAAGCTCTGAATGGTTACATCTACATTTGCAAGTCATTAGATATATAAGGAGTGGATTAGTAGATCAGAGGAGCTAATGTTGAGGCCCCTACATCTATATTGTAGACAGTTGGGGTGTTTATTTCAGACTAGACTTAGCCTGTTGCCTTAAACTAAATGTCCCTGTGTATGTTGCTCAAAGCTGTCTTGAAGGTCAGCCGTTGGTTTGGATTCCTGTGCCTTCATTAGGTGCTACTTGTATTTTGTGCCCAGCTCATGCGGAACGTGCAGGTAGTTTTCTCCGAAATGAATCTAGTTTATGAGTGCCAAAATTGGTCTGTGAATAATCTAGTGTGCAGAAAACGGAGAAAATTGGGTGAAGTGCATCACAATCCTATTGTTGCGCCAAACCAAAATGCTAAGGTCGATGTGACCAGTGACACTTCTGTTGTGGCACAATAAAGCTTTACTCTGTACAAGCAGAGCTGCTCTGTGCTCTGGAGATGCAGCTCTGCTGAAGACCATCCTAAGGTGGTACAGGAACTAGGAAGCATCTCAGACCTATGCTTTCCCAGTCCAACATTTGAAAACGTGCTCAGAAAACTGTATTGAGAGAAAGCGTTACCCTGCAGGAACTACCTCTCTGGGAAGGAGGTGTGGGAGGAAAACCAGTGACAAATGGTATCATGTAACTCAAGGCATTACTGGAGGAAGTGCAGACCTTGGTGACCGGGGACACATCTAAACACTGAACTAAAATACAGTGTACAAAACAGCATGGGATGTTAAAAATTACTTGCTCTTAATGAGGGGAATGAATCACTCTTATCAAGAATGAAAAGATAATGCTAAGAGCAAACGCTGCAGTTCTCAGCCAAACATGGTTCAGATCTGAAGTTTAGACAGTACTGGTGGTCACCAAAACTTAATTGAACCAAACCAAAATCATCAAAAGATCAAATACTATCAGCATTTAATGGTTTGACCAAAACAGTAATACCTTACGTAGATGACAACTGGTACTTCTGCAAGCTATTTTAAAGGAGATTATTGCTGCTGTAAACTGTAGTCAACAGTTGATAATAGTAATATTGATTTTTTTTTCTCCCCCCCCTCTTCCCCACCCCCTCCAAGTTATCAGTTCTACCACAGCCAAGCAATAGCACTATGAGGGGAAAAAAATCAAAAAATCAATAATTCCCTGGTAGTTAGCAACACATTTTCTGTAAGACTTTGAGCAGGATGTGCTGTGATAGGCTTATAATAAATATAGAACTGTGGCAGATTTTCATAGAATTAGATATTGGCTCTCCGTTTTCCATCTTGATTTTTTACTAGTCTCAAAAAGATCAACTGCTTCTCTCGATCTATAAATTCTATACTGAAAAATATTATAGCATGCCCTAATAGCTTGAGCAAACATCAGAAAGCTACCTTTGACTCCTGGCAGTTTGGTTTGATGTTGCTAGGCTATCTGTAGCCTATACACTCAAAATAATTTCTGCTGTATTACTACTCTACTGAAAAGTAGCCCTTTGCTGTACTGCTGCAGCTCCAGTTTAGTAGCCTTTGTGCAGAGCAGTGCTAATTTAATGCCAGGTGTGCCCTAAAACGGCACAGAGCTCTCTCTTTGGCTTTTAAAGCTGACTCTGGTGTGGTTCAGGTGATTTTGCTGAAAAGGGGAAAAAAATCTGAATGAAAATAGGAAGCAAAGGAATCTATACAAACAAAGGTTAAGAGGAAAACCCAAATTTCAGGAAGCTCTCCTTCAAATAGGAGCAGATGGGGGACCCATCTGGCCAGGCAGAAATGTGCCAGGCTGTGCATACTGAGAACAAGTCCATGCTCCAAGATCCACCTCCAGCCGTGAGCGGTCTTGATACTAGGCTGGTTAATCCAGTAATTAATTAGGAGGGATGTGTTTCAAGAGGGAGGCTTGAAAGGAGAATTAGGAAGGGAAGAGGTGGTGGACACACCGGCTGCAACACAGTCGGGACAATCTCTGTATGTGGTGATTTGTGCCCTGAGCAGAAGCATCGGTTTTTTGGTCTCTTTACTCATGTGCATCTCACGGGAGCTTCAGGTAGAAAAAGTTTCCGCAGGAAGTGTCTGAAAATGGGTACCTCTTATTTTGCACAAGGAAAACTAATCCGCAAAACTGCAAATAAAGTCACTACATCTGAAGATTAAAACTTGTATTCTTGCCAGGTTTTGCCCTCATCTGTCAAATGACTAGGCTAAAGTAAACTTGAAATAGATTTTCATTTATTTTTCATCTTCGCTGTAATCCAAAGACTGCCCTGTTAAAAGCCTTTCGTAAATCACTTGGTCAGTTTTTCTCAACAAAACAGTCCTTAAGTAATGCCGTATATCAACCTCTTTTTTGACATTTTCATTTTTTCATCTTGACATCTTCTCTTAAAAATAATACAGTGTTTGTCCTATTATCTTTTTTCAAAATGTGAGGAGGGGGCAAGAAGGCATCAACTCTCTCCCCATCATAGCAATTGGAGTATGCGAATCAAAGATGCACACGTCAGTCTGTGGTTTTCTCTCCAAGTTTCTCTTTCAGTCATTCTGCCCGGTGTTAAGAAAAGAGGTATGGCCAGAAACTCGGGTTGCTACATCAAAACTGGCTGCTCAGAATCACATTGCCTTTTCTCTAAGGTGCACATTCTCTATCAAATTCCTTCCCAAATGTAACGGGGATTTAAACTCTAATCTGGCTGATGTGAAAAGTGCCTCTGCTACTATCCACCCCATCATTTATGTTTGGCCTTTATAGGCCAAGAAGAAGTCAATGAGATGATTCTATAGACGAAACAAGTGGAAAAAATACACTTCACCACTAAAGCTGATAAACTCATTTTTCTTGCTAGTAATGCAAGTAAAAGCTAGCTTGTTCGTAGGGGTACATACAGTTATTTCTTCAAATAGAGTGGCGGAAGCTTTTCCTTTTTCTTATTTGTCCGTGTTTTCCTGTGATACAGTGTGGTCTTCTGTACAAATGCATTTTAATAGTCAATTGGAATTGACTATTAGAGAGGAATTAGGTGATTTATCAGGAGTAAAAATTCAGTGCTAAAGCAATATGTGCCTCTGCGCAGAGAGATGGAAGCTAGCAGGGGTCGGTGTGGCAGGGCGCTGTGCTGGCACGTCCACGTGTCGCTGGTACGGAGTGACTGTACAAACGCAGTCGCTGAAGCGTTCTTCACCACAACATGAAAGACGATGTCAGTGCAGGTAGAGCGTCAGCTAGTATTCAGCTGAAGCGTGTATTCAGTTGCTGTAGACTAATGCTTTTATCTTCAGTGAACACTGTCAATCAGTACAGCTGATGATCCAGCCCCAATATACTTACAGATGAACCTGACAAATCCTGTACAATTACACTGAACCTCAACTTTCTTTTTTTTTTTTTGTTTCATCTATATGGCAGGTAGCTTATTATCTGCGGCGTAGTACTAGTCTTATATCTGCTTGAGTCTGCTGTGCTCCATTCTGTGATCCCAAGGGCTGGTTTAAGAGTTCAGCTCTACTAAAGGCAGTCAAATTCCTGAAACTCAAATTCCTGAACCCTGTGGCAGCCAGGAATCAACCTCATCATATTTTCCTGCAACTTGCATGTGCAGCTATGTTATGATTTCGTTTAAGTTACATTTGAGGACCTCATGGTGATACGTTTGCTTGCAGCCAACTTTGTATTCTAAACCAGTTCTCCTGGTGCTGTTGTAGGGAACTGAGAGGGACGTGTCTCGGATACACATAAGCTTGTGGGCTTCCGTGCTCTACGTGAGAGTTTACCAAAGCTGACATGCTGAAGAGGGGGGAAGAAAACCCTCCCTGTTGCAATAAGCTGCTGGAAATATTTGGTAGGCTTGTGAAAGCGGGCATGCAGAAGCACTTTCTCCCAGAGGACAAGAGTGCAGTGATTTCGGTGCTAGTGAGCGTTAATAATTAAAGGAAGAAGGAGGGTATCTGTGTGAGGACAGCCACCTGAAGGGACATGTGAGGGAGGTAGGGCCTTTCTCCCAAGCTTGGGTTCAGTCTCTTGGTGGCTGGACAGGTTCAGACCCATTGGTCCATGGGGAGTTTTCTTTCTGTTGCCACCAAATGCCTGGCTGTGACTGTGCCCACCCCACCCTATGCCTGGGGACCTTTTTCCCCTGCGTGAGTGCTCGGGTCCCTGAAGGAAGGAGCACCCTTCCCTCTGTGCTCTGGCCACTCTTTCTAAAGAAGTGTGTTATAGAGAAAAAAGCTGGAGGACAAAGAGGCCAGGATCATTTGGTAGGTGTACGAAAGTAACCATACCGAATACTGCAAATCTGGCAGAGTCCAGAATGAGTCTCTTTAGTAATCTGATAAATCATTAGGAATCCCTTCTAATATCGTCATCATCACTGAACCAAACAAACAGCTGCAAACAAAGACAGAAAAGCTTCTACCAAACTTCAGTGGAACAAGGAAAAGGGCCAAGTCCTCTTATACTGAAGGAGGATGCCTGGCTTGTCTTTGTGCAGTTGGATTTTTTGTACAACCAATCAGAAATAAATGCAGTTATGACATCTACGGGCGAGAACCTTCACTGCACAGAAGAAACCATCTCATGAAGTTTTCATATCTAAACAGACAGGAAGGGAGGAAGTGTGGGTTCCCAAAAAAGGTTTCACACAACGCCTTTTTCTCTGTCAGTAAAGTGAAATATAACTGCCATGCTAAAAGGTTTTGCAGCAGCAATTTGCTTTGAATTGCAAGCATAAGATAAATGTGCTATACCGGTCTCAATTCCTCAGCTGTGAAGGTGGTAAAAAGGAGAATGTTCTCCAGTCCAGAACAAAAAGATATTTTAAAAGATCTTGTTTCAAAGCTTCCCAAACATCTCAACATAAGTGGAGATACTCTGCATTCCCTGTCTTGTTTGCATAATGTACTGCCCACTCACTTTCCAGAAAGTACCACTTTCTTGATCCCCAAATTTTCTGATGCCATTAGGACTGCCGTCACATATCTCAACTCTTATGAAACAGTTCAATGTTGCTAGACTTTTCCTTCTACGAGCAACTGTATTTCTTTCAGGCCCTTTTTTTTTTTTTTTTTTCCTTTCTTTTCCAAATATGCCTTTCCTTAATAGGATCCCACCACACGTTGTGTAGATAAATGTTTTTGCAATACAGCATCATCAAAGTCAAGGGGAATATAGCCTTTGACCTCAATGGAGGAAGTCTCAGCTCATAAAATAGGAACTATGTAACTGATACACACAACAATGATTCAGAGTTCAGAATCCAGAGAAAATGCTTGTCATTGAAAAAGTAATAAAAAGTTGAAGTACATAGAAATATTTGAAATGCTGCATGAGAAGAAATTATTTTTTAAGAGTACTTCTCATTTATATTTTCCAGAGCATCTCAATGGAGTAGCTTTGTATTAATAATATCTCATCTATTATGTATATTGCAATATGCCTAACACAATTGCTAAAGTAATTAGGTGCTGCTAATTCTTCTCTATCTTTTTTTCTTCCCTTTTCTGAGGAGGTAAAGTGATTAGGAGAGTCGTTTAGAGCAAAGTATACATTACTTCAGACTTCCCACGTATTAGCAGCATCAGCCATTATGTTTCTTGGTTTTCTACTTCTACCTAAAAGTCTATGCTTTTCTTGAGCTCTTTGTCTATTCTGTCTCTATTTTAATGCCCGCTGACTGCACTGTATCATGGCATCATTATATTATTTATTTTTTATTATTTAATATTTCACTAGAATTCCGTTCTTCAACTTTAATGTAGTGCTATTTTAAATGTGCAAAATAAAGAAGCTAGGGAATGAAGTAGCTGAATATTGAATTTCTAGTCTGAAAGTTCTGAATTAATCTGGATTCGAGAGTTCTGACTTATCCTGCCCGTAATACACTAACCAAGTTTTGGGATGCCTTTTTTTTTCTGATAGATATTGCATAATGCGTGATCATTAATAATTATTTTAAAACTTTTGTAAGTGTTTGAAAAGTCACTGGGAAAAATGCAGAGGATTTGGAATGAAATATGTGAGGCTTCAGCTGTTTTAGATTTTATTTTTTTTTTCCCCACTGTGCCTCCATAAGAGATTCCCTCTGTTAAGTCATCACTAAAGCAATCGTGTACTACTTAACAGAGGTGCTATTTTCTACTTCATGTGTCTCCCTATGAATTGTGCAAGAGGCATTAGACAGCCCTGCCTTCCACCGAACACATAAAAAGGCATAGCAGAAAAAGCTTTACAGATTTATTACATTCTCTATGCATTGTCTTTCTGGGAGGGAGGGAGAGAATTGGCAGCGGTCATGCTGCGGAGCAGAGTCTGCAAGGACACAGGAAAATCTTTGCTAACCCCCAAAGATTTTCAATAGCTCCGTACAGCAGTCCTCATTATCATCAATGTATGTTTCAGGCATTATTTGGAGATAACGTTAAAGAAGCATGCTGCAATATCTGATTCTTCTTCCTCCCCTTGGCTCTTGCGTCCACAATTTCCAGATCAAGGGAAGGAGGGCAGGGAGCGAAGCCCAGGGATGTTCTGGGAGGAGGCAGGTCGCAAACATCCTTCCAGATGGCACTTCCCAACGCACCTCCCGCCATCAGCTATAGGCTTCCTGTGGCACAATGGCTATCCCATTGTAAGAGGTGTGAGTTTTCTCCTGTGGCGTGCAGCTTCGTTCCCCTGCTGAGAAGCTTATTTCCAGAGGAGCCCTATGGCACCAGCAGCCCCACTGCAGCTGGGCAGGGAGTGATCGAAAGTAGGCAGAAATGAAACAAAATGCTTTTTGTCACTTGCTGCCAGCTCGGTGATGCTAACCTCTCCCACGTTTTCGAGTGCTTGATCCGTGTACAGGATCTCTATGAACAGCAGCCTACATTTAGGCAACTGGATCAAGCCCTGTGTCTGTCACTCTTCAAATCTGTGTGTGCCATGAGGACCATACTGGCTGAGGAAGAGTAAGTGCAGCAGCAAAAAGCATATCGCCAATAGAAAGGTTCTGTGTTACTTTCCCATGTGCAAACAGCAAGTCACGTGGTGTCAATGCAGGTTGGGGGGGAAAAAAGTGAAATAAACAAGGAAACTGTAAGGGGATAGAGAGTCTCCTCGAGAAAGCCGTGTGTATCATGTTTTGAAGGATCCTCCCTCTTCAATTGTCATGGCGTTCAGCATCGCTCTCTCCAATTTCAAACGAAATTGAATCTTAACAGTTGCAGAGCTGTGTATGTGATGCACCATGGGTTGTTTTTCCACATGCGACTGCAGCTTTATGGATTTCTCTGTTGGGCCTGGCCCTCTGAAGAGCAGGCATAATTGGGGGACTGCTCTGCTGAAATGCTGTGCTCTGCTTTGAGGTTGTTTTCTTTTGGGGCAAAAATTCAACCACTGACATTATTAGGCTGAGCAACATAAAGCCTAAGTACTAATCTGAGGTTTCTTAGTCAGTTCTTGACTTCTCAGACCTTCACTGTTTTGCCATCTGCTATAATTGAAAATTGCCTTCTGCAACCAAAGGGAAAATCTAATTTCTCAGCAAGCCATATGGGGTTATTAAGATCATTAAACCCGGGTACGCCATAATGCCTGGGCCGAAAGGACCACAGGGCATGTAAATATTGTGTGATTCATTTTATAGTTTCAGATTGCAAGTTAGGAATTATTTTGATGGCTATCTTATGATGAAAAGTGGTGGTCAAGTAGCTTACTGCAGATGTTGCTTGGTGAGGTCAACCCATGGCATGTTTGTTCAGTGCTGTGACGGAAGAGAAGTGGTTTTAATAGTGTTTGATTGCAAAGGGTAAATCTTTTGTATCAGCCTGACAAATGATCAGAACCCAGCCAGTGCCCTCAATTGTGCCAGTGATGTGAAAGGCAGCCTTAAATATTGATATTGAGAAACCAGAGAATGTGGTTTCCACCTTTCAGGAGGACCCAGATTTGGCTTCTCATACAGGATCTAAAGCTGATGATATAAATTGTACTCCGTTTCCTTTCTTAAGAATGGGAAAGCTATTCCCCTGCAGATATCTGTTCTTGAACATTTTAAAACTGAGCTGCTGGAATTTTTCTTTATTTTCTCTGTTTCTCTAGTTGTGATATTTCGTAAGACTTCTTCACAGCAAAACCCACTTCTGTATATTTGATACAACTATGTGTGAGACTATTAAAGCTGATTTTTGGTTAATAAGGCTTCAGAAATGAATGCAGGAGCTGTGAAATTTACATGAAATTAAAGAAAGAATAGTTCAGTAAATGCAAATAAATGCAGAAATGAATATTTTAATTTGGATTCATGATTAATGCTGAAGGATTACCAGCAAACCATTACAATGTGGTGATGACATAAAAACTCAATGGGAATAAAAATTCTATATGCACTAGTTAACTGATGACAGTAAGCTATTTTTAGTAGGAGAGCTTGGGGTAATTTATTTGTTCTTTTTTGAAAAATATATCTGTTGATTATATTTCAAGTTTTATCTTTATGTTAATTATGTCTTAGAATATTTTTTACTGGTATACTATTGTATCCGTTCCTGCATTTTACAATGTGACAACCATCGTCAGTAGATTTATGCCCATTCTGCAAGTCATTAGATGAATTATATTGAAAATAGGCATTACTGATTGCCACTTTTCTTTGTGCTGTGTAACTAGAGTTAAGAAGAAATTGTTATAATTATATGTAAGAAAGAAGAGTGAGGATTTTTTTTTTTTTTCCCTACTTCAGTTTTCCAGTGACCTCAGTCTGACTGCATTTATTTTTCTCTGTAGGTCATGGGTTTCTGTAGGTCATGGTTTCTGGTTTAAGACAATTGAAACCAAAGCATGTCTGAATAGGCTGTAGTTTCTGTAGCACTGGGTCAGTACCTCTTACTGTTTTGAAATCATTATAATTTAAAGGATGTAAAGTCTTTCCTGTTCTATTTATATTCATACTGTTGAAATAGCTTCCATCTTTTTTTAGCACTCTTGGAAATCACAGTTAGAATAAGAGAGAGATTGTTACCGTTTGTCCGAAAGTTGGGAGTCCAGTCAAACTTTGTATATATATATTTTTTTTTTCCTAAAATGCATGACTTTTTTCCTAGTTTGCATGAGGAATGTGTTTTTTGGGTGGTGGGTTTTTTTTGGTTGTTGTTGGGTTGTTTCTGTGGGGGGTTTTTGTTGTTGATGGTTTTTTGTTTGTTTTTTTGTTGTTGTTGTTGTGTGTGTTGGGTTTTGTTTTGTTTTGTTTTATTCAAAGGATCTTGCAGTCTTTCCCACTTCCTATGCTCTGGCTTACCTAACAGAACACTTCAGCTGATAGGAATACAGTTTGTATGCCTGCTAGATGTGCCCTGGGTGTGCACCCAATGTTCATGGGTGTTCAGGCCCCCAGCCCAGATGGTACTTGGAACTAGTCTGAAGGATGCACCCCCACAATGTGGATAGGCTCTAGGTAGGCATAGCTTTACAGGCAAAAAGTGCTTGGGAAAAGGGTGGGGATGAATGGGGATGGGAGACGAACACCTTGTCATTAAGTCAGGATTCTCAGACTTTCCCATGACTTTGCCATGTAGCTAAATGAACCTGCTGCCATGGTGGCATCACACTTCTATACCAGGACATTATTCCTCACCCCTATCTCCTGTGCATTAGGCATAATGTGCCGCCTCCTTTGTTGTAACTACTCTTTTGTAGTTGCGTTCATTTGAGATGATTGTATGAAAAAATCCTCACCCTGCACTAATTGCAGTGCCCCTCCTAATACAGTGTATATAAGGGGAAAAATGAACAGAGACCTCAATAATGAAGTGTTGTTGGTAGGACGTGCACGCGCTTAACAGAAACTATCATTATGCCCGAGTGCTAATTTGAGGGAGAACAAACTCAGCAAAATCCTAACTTCTCTGAAACTAATGGGAATTTCATCTCCACCATGTGCAAGTTTTGTTTCTGACTTCTTTATGCATTGGTGGTGGTGCTGGTTTTTGATGTGGATCACAAGTGAGCCCATGAAGGAATTATGTAATGAAAATAATTTGAAGTCCTACTTTATCTAACCTGGCCTGAAAAAGATCAAGAGCTCGTAATCTCATTACTGTCACATAAGGCTGAGCATGTTTATATTTGTCTAGCTTCGATCTTGAGGGTGCCCTGAACTATGTACGTAACTCACCTGCAGTATCCTTACCTACTGCATTATCAAAGCAGTAAATGTATACATGGCTATTGCGGGTTAATGTCTCAAATTTTGAGAATTAGTCTGATTTAGACATCAGTGCCACGTGTAACTTGTATTTTATTGATTCCTCTTTTCTCATTATTAGACTGATTCTTCCTACACAGGATTTATTCATAGTCTGTGTTTAAGTTTTGATTCCAGTCTTAGCAGCATATCTAATCAATACTTTTTTTTTTTTTTTTTACCTGTGTGAATGATTCAGAGCATCATCAGGCTTCTTCAGTTTTAAGTAGCAGGTTACAAGCTTTGTCTCAATAAAACTGGCGATACTGGAAATATCTTCTGGAGATGGCACAAAGGCAGAGTCTATAGCAGCACCGCTACTGCAAAGCTGTACAAGAAACAAAAACATTATTTACTAATGTTATAATACAGGTAGAAATGTTTTTTGTAACTGATAAATGGAGAAAGCTGACTTGTAAGTAAAATATACCCTGACTCTAACTAGAGTTAGAGCTACAAAAATCAGTACAAATACATGTGAACTGAGGGAGCTGGAGGATGTGCTCACCAAGCTACTTTCCATCATTTATCAGCAGTCCTGGCTAACTGGGGAGGTCCCAGTTGACTGGAGGTTAGCAAATGTGACGCCCATCCACAAGGAAGGCCTGGAGGAGGATCTGGGGAACTACAGGCCTGTCAGTCTGGCTTCGGTGCCTGGGAAGGTTATGGAGCAGATCATCCTGAGTGCCATTACACGGTGTGTACAGGACAACCAGGTGATCAGGCCCAGTCAGCATGGGTTCATGAAAGGCAGGTCCTGCTTGACAAACCTGGTCTCCTTCTGTGATAAGGTGACCCGCTTAGTGGATGAGTGAAAGACTGTGGATGTTGTTTACCTGGACTTTAGTAAAGTCTTTGACACTGTTTCCCTCAGTATTTTCCCAGAGAAACTGGCTGCCCGTGGCTTGGATGGGAGTGTGCTTCGCTGGGTTAAAAACTGGCTGGATGGCAGGGCCCAAAGAGTGGCGG
>VYXH01006856.1:854923-885426 GCA_013397275.1 Burhinus bistriatus | reverse complement strand
AGTAACAAGCAATAGGACAAGAGTAAATGGCCTCAAATTGCACCGGGGGGGTGTTTCAGATTGATATTAGGAAAAAATTTCTTCACCAAAAGCAGCAGACAGTGATACAAAGCAAGGAAACCAGAAAGTCTCCCCCTCATTTAATGGGAGGACTTGTCCTTCCAGAAACCTGCTATAAAAAGTAAAAAGGATGAGATCAACCATCTTTCCCATCTTCCTGAGCTGTGTAGAATTTAGCAGAGAGAAATATCATATTTTCTATCTAAAGAAACCCAACTCTTTTCCTGATAGATAAATTGCCTGCTGTTCATCACAGCCAGTGACTTTCTCATTAAATAATGTTCTATTTCATAATGTGCATCATTAGAATTAGATAACCCACAACTTAAAGTTTGGGAGAGTCCTCAGCACTGGCAGAGCTACAATACTAGGCAGGACCACCTTGGGTCCTCAAATCTTTGTTTCATTAATCTACAGCCAACCTGATTTTGTAATGCCAAAGAGTAGTAAAATTAGCTTTTAGTTCTTATGAAAATTCAACTGTAAGCAATTAGATACAACGATAAACAAATAGATTAAGTCGAAGAGCCTTGTCTTTAAGGACAATGACCATATAGTGCTACTAATGAAAATGCAATTGAATGCCCTTTGCTTGGATAAACATCCCTAACAGGATGGTTTAGCGTGCAATGATTTCATCTAAGTGACTTCACTGCGAATCAGCTTTAAAAGTAGATTTCTAATAAAGATTGACAAATTAATATTTGTCTAGGCTGTGTGCTTAAACTCTCGGATCGCACTGAGACCAGTGCTGAGGACCCTTATGGCACTGATACACAACTGCAGCCTAAAGTGGATGAACGCAGCCTCTGCTTTAAATGGGGTATAACCAAGGGACACTCACTCGAGTCCAGTTTTGCCAGTCACCAAAAGTTTAAAATGGAAAGAGGAGGATCTGGCCTGTTTGTCTAGCTCCTCATCACTAATGAGTTTAGTTATAATAATTAGTTTCTTGTGCCTACATAGTTAAAATTCAGCGGCTGAGCTTTGGGAGGTGCAATGTCAACTCAGTAGCTTGAGATATCTTTAGAAGATCAAATCTGTCAAGAAAAAAAGCTCTTCTATATATGCATCTTTCTTCCTGCGTGTGATCCTTAAAAGGAAGAAGGATTATAGACCCACATCCACACTCAGCACCTACAAAGCTAACCTTATCTTTAAGATTTTTGTGCGTTGGTTAGAGATCACCTCAATTCTTCACAGGCAGCAAGGGTCATTCAAAGAAGTGTTCCCCTAGTTCAGGTGTGATAAGTATTTTTTTTCTTTCACATCCTTTCTCTGCTGAGCGAAGTTACACAGTGTATGTAATAACACCCATACATTTAAGATTTTCTATCATCTTGTTATCAGTGGAAGTTATAAATCAGAGAATTCATCACTTTTAACTTTGCTCATGGTACCATATATATCTGCTGAAGTGTCTCTATGGATAAGACATGCTATATGTAGCTAAAAGACCCAGAGAATTATGTTCACATCAGTGAACATAAAAGTATCATCAAGTTTTTCTGTAATAACACTTTTCAGCTGAATTGGCCATGCTGTGACCTCTGTTAAATTTATGGGAATGAGAGATTTGAGGCTACTCCCTGGACTTTCAAGTTCTTGAATGGTTGTGAGAAGAAAAGAATCATTTAGGGATCCCTTCAGTATAAAGTGCCGCAATTCAGAGTTTCCTCAAGTCTTACTGCTGATATGAAGAGTTATGTTTAGACCTGCATAACCCCTCAGTTATCTTTGACAAAAAACAAGAAATGAGTCTCTGTAAACCATATCTGAACAGATAAGGATTCAGAAAATATGTTTAAATACAGTAAAGATTGGGGTTCTGCCAGGTCTTCTCTAAGACACCTCAGAGTAAGAGTTCAAAGAAACAAATAATAATCTTTAATGTCACAAAATCAGAGTAATATTTCAGAGGGTTTTGCCTGTGTTTGTGACCATCTAGGTTGTATATTTCTTACATCCCAAACTCTCTCCTGACTTTTGTGTAGCACTTCTGCAGTGGACCAATGCGTTTGAGATAGACCCCTCCACACTATACAAACAACAGCAACATGCACCACCAGCAAGATTCAACTTCATGTTACAGAAATAGCTCCTTCTGTACTAAGCAGAAAGGTTATGAATGCACAAAGTAACTCCAGTGTCTGGTGTTAGTGAGATGCATAATTGCATGTACTCGCTGGTATGAGGGACTTCTTTGGTAGCAATATAGACACCACTGGAAAGGTTTGCGTTAGGCAAACCATCTCAGCACAGCCTAGGGAGCTCATCGTTTTTTTCCAAGCTCTGATGGCGACGATACCTTTCGGTGTGTTTCTTCACCCTTTACTGTATTTTGCTGGCCTTTCTGATAAAAGGACTTGGCTATGCAGCAGGAGAAGGACCATTGCCTTGTGTTATCCTGTCTGTCATTGACTATTGAATCTGACAAGGCTTTTGGGGGGTGAGGCAAAGACAGTGCAAGAAAGCACCTGAGGAAGCTCATTGAGGGAAGCTCCCAGGGGAGGAGTTAGGCAGGAAAGAGGCAGTGAGCTGGGATTTTGCAGCACAGATAGGGATGTGGAGAAGAATTGTAGAAAGACTCACATCTGAGTTTCAAAGGGGAAAGAGAAAAAGGAAAATTTCCTAGGGATCCAAAGGAGCCTCTGTAGCTACAGATTATTGTAACTTTGGGAAACCCTGCTGGACTGAGAGCAAGGGAAGAAGAAAGGCTGTGCCATGCACAGGCATAATAAGCAGGGAGGAGATTTGTTTGCAATCTTCATGTTTCACTCAGCAGAACCGAGTTTGTCTTTATCTTGCTGTACTACCTTCGAAGATCAAAAGGGCTGTTGGTGTTTTTGGAGTGCTTTAAGTAAAAGGTAAAAGCAGCTTCATCTCACTCCTCTGAATACCTTAAGGTCTTGTCACAAGGACATTCAAATATAGATGTGGGCTTGGAGAGGCAGTTACATTTTGTACCATTGAGAGTTTTTCCCAGAATTTATTTTCATTCCAAACTGGGAAATCTCGGGGTACATTTACCTAAGACCTTGGTGAGCTTTTGGTCTGCAGAAATCTTGCCAATGTCTCAAAAGGTATAGAGGCTATGAAATTGAAGCAAACAACTTCAAACTAGAAGAGGGTAGATTTAGATGAGATCTCAGGAAGAAATTCTTTACTGTGAGAGTGGTGAGACACTGGCCCGGGTTGCCCAGAGAAGCTGTGTCTGCCCCATCCCTGGAGGCGTTCAAGGCCGGGTTGGATGAGGCTTTGAGCAATCTGATCTAGTAGGAGGTGTCCTTGCCCATGGCAGGGGGGTTGGAACTAGATGACCTCTAAGGTCACTTCCAATCTAAACCATTCTATGATTCTATGAACTTAAACATATGAAGCTTTGCAGCCAATCTGGGGTTAAAAACCTCCAATGTACCATTTTACATCCTTCACCGTAGCTAGAAAATCTAACAGTATTTTTTACTTTCAAGCTTGGTCTACCTGAGAGTACCCCTGTCAGTAGATAGGAGTATTTTTCCAGAAATAATATTAAAAAAATCCTGCCAAAGGATAGTTATATTTTCATAGAGGCCCTTGTTACAACTGGAGGCCATTGTGCAGGTTTTGTGCGCGTGCCTCCTTTAGAAGACTGCTGCGTTATCCCAGCCAAAGAGTTACCAAGTGTATAAATGAAATGTAAGGAATGAAAGCGTTACCCGCAATTTTTGCATTAGTGGTGAACTGACACTAGTTATGTTATAGTTTCACTGGTAAAGGAAGTTTCTTTTCCAACATGTAGGACCCTATAAATATATTGCTGAAACCATGGTCGTATAACTGCTTGTGATAAAGTACTTTGCCAAAGGTCACAGAACAAGTCTGTGACACTGTGAACTGAGCATAGATCTTGTTGTGGTATTAAGGCTTTAATTTTGGCAGTAGCAAGCAAGGAAAATTTATGAGTAAAGACCTCCCAGGCATTAGCTAGTAAGAAAGAGAGGAAAAGAGCCCCCCCAAACCCACTATGGCTTTGGTAAAAGAACAGTGGAAATGCCGATTGTTAAGGTAGCTTCCTAGTTAGCATGTGTGTAATTTGGAAGAATAAAATTAGAGCTCTGGTGGTCTGCACGTTCGTGCTTTGGAACTTTTTTCACTGAAAACAAGATGAAAGGTTCAGGTGTAAGAAACTGTGAATGGTAACAGTTTACTAATCACTACTATGGATTTGGTGTATGTTAAATTCAGGAATACGGTTTGCCTTAAAGAAGATGCCCAATCGGTATCCATCTACGTGTGTGGCTATAGATATATAAGTGATAGCGAAGTCAGCTTGGGAAAACAAGTAAATTTGGTCAAATGGTGTGTGGCAATGAGTTTCTTTGGCAAATTCCATGAGATCACTCATGCTTTCTTCTGCCAGAGTGAAAGGGTTAAGAGCTAGTTTGAATACAGCAATAACCTCCTAGCCTTGCTGGAGCAGATTGCTTTGCTTTTTCTTTTTTCTTTCTTTTTTTTTTGTTTTTTTTGTTTTGGGGTTTTTTTTTTGTTAGCAATGGAATGTTTAATCATGCCTCTCTGTTTTAAAGATAAATTTGTGGTTTTCCCTGGAGTGATTTTAGAGTGGCTAATCAGAAGGACAAACCTGAAAAGGCAAGAAATATTTAATTAGTGCCTTTTCTTCTGACTAGCCAACAGTCCTAACCAGATGCCTTCACTTCAGAGCCATCCAAGTAATCAGCCTGGTAACGTCACTGCATTGCACATCAGGCACCTGGCAAGTTGAACACTAACTGCATCCCAGAAAATGTCTGCTAAGGAAGGCTACTTCTGAAAATAACTTTCAAAACCTGATAGCAAGCCTCACACAGGGCTGAAAACAAACTGGTCTTTTGTACATTGCACTGTAATCCAGTCCTTACAGCTATTAGGCGCTATCAAAAATACTGCAGAAAACCAGCATAACAAAGAACAAATTAATGGCGGTTTTGTCTCAGTGGAGAGAAAAAAAAAAAAGTCAGTATGGAGAACAAAAAGAGAGAGAGGATTTTTCTCTCAATGATATGATTTCATGCAGCATAACTTTCCAGCTTCTATTCAAAGTCATACTGACATCTTGGTATGCAATTTCAGTCAGCAGAGCAGGAATTGTATATAAAACCCCTGTCTTTATTGTTAATGAGATTTGTGTAAATAACTTGCTAGAAAACATATTGAAAATATATAATTCAGTACTAAATATGAATGCAGACGTCGGGTAGGAAGAACTAAATTTACTAGGCTTCCTGCAATGTGCTCTGCAATGGATAATTCAGATAATATGTACGTATGATATTTTTGGCATATCAGCTGCTCTGTGCAGAGTTAGCACTGGATTCTGTAATAGTAGTGTGTGCGCAGGACATATTCGCTATCTGGGGGATATCGGTGGTTACACAGTCCTGGCTGAGAGCCAAATGTACCTCAGATGTGCCAAGTTATGAGGAACGATCCCTGTTTCTGTTCAAAAAAACCACTGTTTGCCAGAAGAGCATGGATCTGGCGAGTACTGACTTTACCAGTTGAACTTAACAGGCTGCTTGCCCTCACCATGGGGTCTGGTGGGGTGGAATTCTGCCTGCTCTCCCCACCTTTCCATTGGGTTTATCTTAAGCCCTGTCTGCGTCTAGGCTTAAATTCCTTTTTTGGCTACAACCAGCCTTTTTGCAGGAACCAGAGGTACGTGGAAGGGATTTGGTGACCAGGTAGGGCAGAATGTTAGAGAAGTTCGAACCTAAATTTTATGCTCCCCAAAGGCTGACAGGTTATGCGTATCTGTCACTGTTTTGGCCTTTTTTGGAGACGAGCTCTCTGCAAAAATGAGATTTCAAGTGCCCACCAAATTCAGAGGATATAGCATTTTAGTTTGTGCTCATTTCTAGGTGGATGCTGCTTTATAAAAATAAACTTGACGTGAATCTTTCCCTCCCACAGAAGCTAACGATGTTCCCTGCAGCACTCCTAAACCTAAGTCATTCCTGTTTATTGGCCCAACTTCAGATAAAGGCTTTACCTCCCCCCAGTGCAAACTTAGGGGTCTTTCTCATATTGTAAATAATTTGCTTCAGAAGCATTAAATCAGGAACAAAGATTTTAGGAAAATATCACCCATTTAACTTCTTCTTAATTTGTGTGCTGTGCTATAAATCTGTGCCTCTCGTTACCAATCCCTATTTTATGGAGTCTTCCCATTATCAGTACTGCCAGGGTGAGAGGAGTAGTCACAGAAGCAAAACAAAAAAAACCACCCCAAAAACCAACCTCAAAGCTCTGTAATGAAACATATATTGTGGAATCAATATACTACAATAGTTTCTGAGGAACTTTATATTCTGTACAACATACTGAAACCTCCTTTATAGATTGCCTTTGTGATATAAAATTTGTCAGTCCTCCGCTGCGAGGCCATCCAGGATCAAACCAAACCGAGGATGGTGTAAATATTCCATGTGAAAACCAAACAATCAGACAAAAGTCAAAACCGATACCAGAACCTCCTCTTGATGGGACTGTAGTTCTAAATGCCTATTGGACTTTGAAGCAGGACCATCAGTCTGTTGACAGTGTTCACAGGAGGAGCTGGCCAAAAATGAATGTTTTTTTGGAGGCAACTGTCAGCTGGTGTGATGTGACTATATTGTAGCAAGATTTTGAGAACTGTCATGATGGCTTGGAAAAAGCAATATAATTTCAGGCCAACTAATTTAATCCCTTTGATGCCAAGAGATTTGCTACTGCTAAGTCCAAACACAAAGATATCTCACCAGCGCTTTTATTAAGGCAAACTATGTGAAAGGTTCACTCCATTTTGATGGACAGGATTATTAGGGAAAAGCAACAATTTGCAGAAGCCTCATTTTCATGGCATTTCTGGATATGACATTAAAATTAGCTGCAAGGCTAGCTCTCCCCTCTCGCCCCACCTCAGGATGCTGTGGATTTGGTAAACTCCACCAAGAACCCTCTCGACAGCATTGTCAGCATTAGAAACACAGCACATATCCATGCCTCAGGAATAAACAGAAATAAAGCTCTTCCCTAAAGTAACCTAACCAGAATTCATTCCCCCCTACTTTTTATTGTTTGGTTCACCTCTGTAAAGCTTTTCAGCATTTATATTCATTTTACACTGTCAAAAGCTGAACAGGAGTAAGATAACAAATGGTTCTGGTAGCAGCTGTCACCACCTACTGTCTGTGTATGCCTGTGTGAATCTCTAAATGGAAATAAAGTACTTTAATAACACATTTTCTCTAAACTGTCCTCATGGATAAAGTTACTCTCAAATCAGTCCATGAACACTTTCCAATTCGGTGCCCACTTCAGCCTGCGTCTCTGTCTCTCCTCTGCAGAGTCTATGTAGGTATGCAGCAGTATGATTTAAAGACATTTCAGATAGAAAATACTTCAATAGCGCATCTTCTGCAACTGCCGCTTGCCTGCATTAGCTGCTTTTGGTGTTTGAACCTTCTCCTAACTTGCCTAATTTTCTTGCTATAAATTAAGCCAAGTGTCCGTTGCATTTTTGCACTGCCTTGGCTCTAGCCAGGAAGTGCCCGGAGCCACGAATTAAACACGAATTGCTCTGCCCTCCCTGTTCCTGTACGATACCTTCCAGGAGCAGATGGCAGCTGGGAGGATAAATACCTCCAATTTCTTAAGGCCCCAAACATAAAAGAAACTCCACTTTGAGACAGGCTCTAGGGCGCTGCTTTGCATCGAGAGAGGTGAGGGAGCATCGCACCTTTGGGTTTATCTCTTGTTGGGTATCCCGATGCCTACGATACATGCGGGGAGCTGGGAGGTTCAGGCCCCTAAAGATTTTTAGCTGCCCGGCTTTCAGAGAAGCCCTTTATGGATCCAGCCAGCAGCGACGTGCCCTGAGCCATGCATGACGTTGACTGTTGAGCAGAAGTCTGAGCCCATGTCTCTCAAGGTGGGCTAGTGCCTCCTCCAAGGCTATCAAGGCTATTGCAAGTCTTTTTCAAGTCTTTTTTTTTTTTTCCCCCTCTTTTTTTTTTTTTTTCCCCCCTTTTTTTTTTCCCTTNCCTTTTCTTTTTTCCTGCTTGTTTTTTTTTTTTTTTCCCCCTCTTTTTTTTTTTTTCCCCCCCTTCTTGTGTTACCTACTGAGGAATCTACCACATGGACCTTGTCTCCACTTCTCAGGGATTGTAAAACATGCGGTTTGCATGTGTTTAGGTCAATGAGGATTTTGATTCTAAGTGACAAGTGGTGGGTGATTATTATTTTTAATCAAATATACTGCTTAACATTTACAAAGCATGGAGAAAATATTTGGTGCTTTTGAGCACCTGTCACCTCCAGGTAAATAATTTAATAGCATGTGAGGAAGCCAATTAGAGTTAATTAGAAATTGACTGATCTGCTTTGGCACCAAAATGGTTGGAAAATATGGCCTGCCCTTTCTGGAATAGGGATTTTGCTCTTGTACAGACACGTGAGTGAGGAAATACATTGTTTTATGGTCAATACGTAGTATTCCTTTGAGGAAAAAGTACTTTATAAGCCAGATATGTAGCAGCAGTTCAGGCAAGAAGAACAGGGGCACGAATCCTTATAGACAAATAGCTGTGCAGTTCCTCAGCTTTATTTCATGGTGATGGGCATGCTGGAAATGTCTAGAAGATTAATAGATTCAAATTCAGTGATCAAAAAATGGGAGCATGTCCAAATGGATCATTATAACAGATTCCCACTCTATCCCACAAGCCAGATTTGAGCCATCTGTAAGCTTCACATTCTTGGTCTAAAATCTTCTGCAGCCATAAAAGACAATAAGTATCAGTAGGAAAAAAAAAGAAAAAATCAATTTCTTGGCTTTGCAGACTGAAAATATAGTGATGGGGGATTACAGGGGGAGAAAAACTGATGATTATCAGGGCGCCTTTTTTTTTTTTTTAAGCAAGTTAAATAAGTAGGCTGCATTTAGGAAACTACTTTGTTATTAGAGGTTATAAGAATATTTCTAGAGATTAAAGTCAGCTTCTCACACTCAGGCTTTGGGGGATCAGTGAATGCCATCTTTGATGGTCTCTCTCCAAGACCTAGTATACTCCCAGGAAGTTTCTAGAGGATCTGTGCTGATGATAGGGGTAGATAATTTATGAGATAATTTTTTTAGCTCCAGAAAGTTGGTGCTAAAAATAAAGCATTTCACATGGTCTCTCTTGAGGACTTTCACGGTGTTAAACTGTATGTAGTCCTTTAATAGCTCTTCTTAGTGAGAGGGGATAGGGAAAACTCTAAAGTCCCACTTTCTACCCCTTGCATTCCAGTTGGATGACCAGGAATTCCAGTCTCTGTGCTCCATAAAGAGAGGGGTTATACATTGATGGCTTCTTGGACCTCAAGACCTGCAAGAAGAGACAATGCTGGGAGGAAGAATGGGCAGAAACATGGCTGTGCCCTAGTCTTTCTGCAGCAGCTAGCACTGATCCAATGGTCACAACAGGGAGTGCGTCCAAATGTCCTAATCCTGCGGTGCTCCCAGGACTGCCCTTGCAGCAACGCCTCTAAGAGAGCTGCCTGTGCTTTTCTAATGTGCTCTACCAGTGGGTAGACTACTTAAGATGAACCTCTTTTCACCTAAGTATTTATATAAGAAATACTCATTTTTTCCTTCTCATATTATGAAATTGGTGGAAGGCTTGGTTGAACCATGCTGCCTAACTCTATATTGTTATGCAGCTATGTCCATGAAGCACCGGTGCCACAGCCGCTTTCAAAATATTTGCTTTTTGCAGATAGTGTTGCCTGGAAGAGAGAGCATGGTCTCAACAAAGCCCTCTCTGCAAGCAGTGAATCACAAGGCAATGAGCCCTAGGAAAGGTTAATCTAAAAACTCAAGGTGCGCAAAAGAGATGGCACTAATGTTTATCTCCCTGCCATAGGAACGGTGCCCATAATAGCCATCTGTGGAAAATGGAGATATTCCAGCTTGTGGAAGGCACCACAACAGCACTCTGGTGAATTAATCACACGCTGTTTGAGGCCTTCACCTCACACGTGGGATGCATTTCGTGTCTCTGAGATATTCTATGCCGAAAGCTGTGTGCCGAGATACTGTGGACTTCTTTCTGTGCACAGCAGTCATGAACCTTTCTCATTTATTTTTTAATCATAGGGGAGGATTATTTTCAGAACAACAGGGTCTGAAATTTAAATTTGTGTGGGTTTTAAACAAGCTGATGTTTCTGAAGTCTTTTACGTTCGCTGATATTAGGAGATTAGTTTGAGACAAGATCTTTCAATCCTCATAAAGGTTTACTGTTATTTTGTAGCTAAGCAGTTAATAATTGGCTAGAGATTTTATAGATATACGTGTATGGTTTCCACTGAGGTTTTGAGCTAAAGAATGATTTCTCATACCCTTCATATCCCAGTCCAGATGTTCAAGTCCTATTTCGCTACATTCTAGGAAATGGATGCCAAAAATTTAGGGAAATTTACGGTGTTTCTCAATGTAGTATATATAATATACCATATTGTTGAGCTAGAAGGTAGAAGAGCGAAGACTATTGCCCCAGTTTCTTCAGCTGTTTTCCTCACTAGCAACAGAAAGTACTTAATTCTTAAGCTCTAATGGCGAGAGTTCTCCAAGGGAGCATTATTTTTTCCTCTCCCAGGCCAACTATAATGCAGCTGACTAACATTAAGTCCCTCCTGATTAATTTAATGGTAGCTAAATAGTGCAGAAATAGTGAGAAGCCACCAATTCTTCTCTTGATAACACTGCCTTCCCGATGTCTGCGGCAATCAGCAGCATGCTGTCTAACATATAAAAGTCTTTAAATTAAACAAGCATTTTAGTTTTCCTTTCTGACTAATAATTTTCCTTTTTTTCTTTTTTTCCCCCCAAATCCAGTGCTAGACTTTCAGAACTGCCTATTATTTGCATATCTGAAAAACAACATGGTCTAAAGAATGATGATACCACATGAATATATAGATGGATCTCGAAAAGACATTTTGGCTTAGAGAAGAGCTGAGAAATATTTGGTATTTGCAATAAGTAAGGCAACAGCAACTTTGGTGATACTATTGAAATTTAATGCTATGCGCAGGGTTTTCTGGTTCAGAGCCTCTAACGCAAAATGTTGTAATGTCAGACTAAAGCCTTAATTTCCTTGAATCTGAAAAATGTCTGCGAACATTTTGCACCAGAAACCGTAACTTTGAATTTTCTGACCTTTGAGCTTGTTGCATATCACACGTGAAATGCAGAGGAATTTTTGTTTATTTCTTCAAAAAGCAATGGGCAGAACAACCACAGTTCCAATCTCAGCAGCTTAAGTTTCCTGGTTTTCCCTGCATCATCTCCAGTTTGTCTATATCTGAACAAATAGACAAATTGCAGGCAATGCAGAAAAAAGCAACAAAAATGATACAGAAGTTTGGAAAACATGACCTGAGAGGAAATATGAAGATGATTGAATTTATTTAATTTAGAGAAGACTGAAAAGAGATATGCTAAGAAGTTGCACGTACAGAGAGAATAGGGTGGGTAATTGCTCTTCATGTCAAATAAGGATACAAAAGCATTATGGGCTATTTTGCACAATGGATGATTGGGAAAAACTTTCTGTCGACTTGCTGATATAGATGAGGAGTCTGTCTCACTAGAGATTTTTAGAAACAGAATACAGAAGTGTCTTTCAGGGATATTCTGGTATTTGCTTCTGACGAGAGCTGGAATAAGAGACTGCTGAGAAGCCCCAGCCCTACAATTCTGTGATTTCCCAGTTAGTCTGTCCACAATCCCAGGAAGGAATTCTTTAATCTCTACTTATTCTTTCACCAGGATGTCTGTTAGCTAGCCTTTCCATTTCCTCTTAGGAAGAGACAAGTACTCCTTTCTTCTGAAGTGACAAGTGTTTTTGTCCCCATCACAGCTCATTTCTGAATGTAGGAGAAAAAAAGCCTAAAAAGGATGGCACTTTCTAATTTTACTCACTCGCTGCTACAATATTTATTGTTTTAAAATAAAATGCCTTCAGTATTGTAGAAAAAAAAATAGGAAGAGAATATTTGCTTGTCAGCTGCAAGCCTTTAATGTTTTACAAATGTTTTTGAATTAGGTTTGGCAGTACAGCACTGAAACAAGTATAGTTGGACCCTTTTTCAGGACGTCAAGTGCAGAGCTGAAGTGATTGGGGTCAGAGTGGAGATAAGACATTGGGGAGAGTCCAGAGAGTCCAGCTTGCAAGTCCTGTATTCTAATCACCAACCATATTCCTGTAAAGTGGAAAGTGTCTGTCTTTTTTTTAATTTTATTTGAGAAGCAGACACTGGCCTTTAAAATCCTTACAGCTAAGAGTGTTTTTTTGCATCATGTATCATGGAAAAAGTCAAGCCCTCGTCTGCACAGTAAATGTTAGCAGCTAGGTTAATTGTGAGGATATAGGGCATCTTTTAAGGTTTATAAGACAGCTATGCTCTTGGAGAGACTGTTTTATCTGTTACTGTAGCCCTAATGCTACCTCTTTGAAAGCAGTCTTTGGCTTCAGAGTGCTACTATTTAACAGGTTTAACATTACTAAAAATTGAGATGCTGATGCCGTTATTAAATTTCATTCTGCACACAAGCAAACAGTTTATCATAGTCTGTTCCCAGCAACTGTAATCCAATTTTTGTTATCTCACATTGTTTAAAAAAGAGGGAGAGAAGGAGAGAAAGATACTGTACATCAATCTGATAAAAATGTTTAAATAACTGGTGCTTTTTTGTGATTATGTCGGTTTTATAGCAGCATTATGGAAACACGACAGGGTAACTAAAATCTGATTACGTCTAAGTCCTTGCCCATTATGTGATTATTATGAACCATGACTTCTACTGGCACATTATGAATTACATGGTCATAATACAAGGGATTTCCAATATAATTAACTGAGATTAGCAGCACTAGAGAAATCTGGGAATAATGATACAACTTTGAACAATCAGTTTTACTGTAAATGCTGCTAGCTCTGGCTTCCAGGAACCAGGACGCTGGTGGATGTAACCGTGACCTGCCTTCTGGGGTTTCCTACACCTCCTTTCTCTTCCCTCCCCCCATGAAATTAATTGCAACCTTGCCAGAGCATCAGGAACTCCCTCTTTTACTCTTTTCTTCTCCTATTATACTGATAAAACTCAAGGCTGGCTAGGATTTTCAAAAACGTCAAAGGTCTTTAGATACCTCCTTTTGGGGGGGCTCAGCCTGAAACTGGAAAGGGCTCTGCTTTTGAAAACAGAAATATTATTGAAGAACAGATCCATTGAAGACAGCTCAAGTTTGAGCACTTAAAGCCAGAAAGTCATGAAAATCACAGATTAGTTTCAAAGATCATAGCCAAGGTTATATTATTTTTTAGTATGTCAGGCAGGCAAGAAGTCTTTCTTTCCACAAAAAAATTGAGCTCTTAGCTGCTGAAGAGGAAGCTGCCTGTGTCCAGAGGGGGTTGCTCACTACTGGACCTGTCCTTTCGCATGCAGGAAAAGGAGAATTTCTACACGGATCCAGTGGCCATCTTCTGGCTTTAGAGAAAAAAGGGAAATGGGGTGCGTGATGGACATGCTGGAAGGAAAAAGAGAGACTAAAACGGACCTGGTGTTTAACCAAAGGATTAAATATTTCACCCAATAGTGCATGGACAGCTGGGGTAGAGTGGGAACTCCCCTGATTATTGAGATATTATTTGTCCCTGATAGAGCTGGGATTTGATAGAGCATTTTTTTTTTTTTTTTTTTTTACTCTGTGGCACTTAAATTTCCCCCATCATAAATACAGTTGAAAACTTAGAGAAGAATACAAAATCACCTGAGATTTTTTGGTTCAGTCCAGTGCCTCCCCCCTTCTAGGATTTATTTATAGCTCTTAATTTTCAAATTTCATGTGAAATTGCATCTCAGGATTTTTATTAAACCATACACATCCCAGGTTTGTGCTCCTTGCTCACTTTGATATTATTACACCCAGTCAGTACAGTGCCAGCCTTTCATTTACTTTCCTATGGTGATCCTACTTCTGTAACCCCATACCTCCAGCGCTGTTAAGAGCCGGTCCACTGCTGCTGCATAGTTCTTCTGCCTATAGTAAGTGCTGGCTTCCCGGAGGGTCATCTGAAGCTGTTTGTCAATCTGGGGCAAAGCTCTGCCATTAGGTGTGCGCAGAGCATCTGCTTTTTCAGAAGGATGACACGCTGATTGTGTGCTTGTAGACGCCACGGGCTCAGCAAACTCGAAGGAAATGTCCTCCTCATCAGTGTAGACCAACTCTGTTTCTATGTCCATTAGGCTTTTCAGAGAAATATGAGACAGAGGTGGTGGGATTAACTGATTGCCAGTCTCCAAAGTTGTTTTTTCTTTTTTCACAGCTAGTTCTTCATTGTTTTCTGATTTCCGTTTACGGCTTGCTCTGTCTACATCATTACTTTGGTTTTCTTTCTTTTTCTCTGCCCTTTTTATTCTCTCTGTTTTATTTTTTGCTGCTCCGTTCCCAGGGTGTTTTCTGACCTCTTGCCGTGCTTCTGGAATATTATTCAATTTGTTTGCTGCTACCTTTGACTTCTTGCTACTACGCTTTTGCTGAGAGGCTTCATTCTTGCCATCCATACTTGTGAGAGTTTTGTGGAAGTTAACAGTGCTTTCTGATCCCGCAACTTGAGTGAAGAAAGAGTCCTAGGAGAAAATGTAGAAAAGTTAAGATACTCAAATGTTGCAAAGCCAAAACCAAAGCATGCAAATGCTTTCTCCACCAGGCATATTGCAGGCACCATTATGAGAGAAAACTCTTCAATAGTTAGTACACAGAATATCAGGCTTGCTGTAATTACTTTCTCTTTCCTGTGTAAAAGTTTAAGGCATTTTAAATGTTTTTGATAGCTCTTGATAACGGATGCTTGTTTATGTAAAGTAATGCCAGCGTATCAGTTTGTTACATCTGCAACAAGAAGGGAAAACCTGGCTCTTAATCAAAAGAAAAACAACCCAAACCCTGTGACTGATTGACTCGCGTTGCGTGTTGTTATGGGGTGCAAAAAATCACTGTGGCCTGATTTTTGAGAGCTGGTAAGCACGGTGACTGAAGTCAGAGAGGGGTGTTCAAAAATCAGGCAGAGTGGATGTTTCCCAGAGGGGCACAAGCTCTCCAAGTGGGGTCCTAGCTTCGGCTGCATTTGAGCAAAATTCAGATCTGGGTTTGGGTCTCAAAGCCATTTCTTACTGAACAGCCTGCAAAGGACGCGAGTGTTGGTACTAAGAAGCAACTCTCCCCCCATAGGTAACAGCCTAATTCTCAGTTCAGGGAACTGGTAGTGGATCCAAACTGGTGCAAGAAGGTGCAGAATCAAGTTCATAAGCCTCCTCTCAACACCAGTTCCTGTACAATAGAAAGATGACTTGATCTGCATTGTAAACTCATAATTGTGCTCAGAGTCAAAGGAAATGTTGATTTTCATCTGCCCCTGCTGACTTCAGAGTGAAAAGGTGGAAGGCACAGGTAATTTTCTTCTCAGGTTTTCCATCAATTATGAAAAGTCTAATTGTAAATAGCTGTAATGGTGACTGCCTTTCAGAATGGTTTGTTAAGCGTAAGCACTCAGCCTTTAACCTTGCGTTATTGTTTAACAGACCTCCATAGGTTTAGCACCAGTTTAATATACTCAACTACAGGCACAGATTGTACAAAGGAAAGATACGTATTAAATGCCTTTCTGTTCAGCCAGAAACAGATTTTAAACAATAAGCAACTTGTTGAGTTTTAGCGCTACTGCACGTGTAAAAGCTGCTGGACTGTGTCCTAGATGCTGTGGCATGGTGAACCTTTACTGTTTAGGGCAACGGGCAGAAATTTAGAGAAAGGGGTAAAGGGAAGAGACAAAGGCATTTCAGGCCACGTGAGAAGCTGATACTGAATTTTAATGTAAACAGGGTTTCAAATCTTTTGTCATGTTTCCCCCCCCGCCTCCCCTGGCTAAGCCAGATTGCAGCCAGGACTGTCACCAGCCCTGAAGCAGGGAACTTATTGATTTTGACATTTGTTCACAACCTCCAGGCTGAAAACTTTACTGTAGCAGAACTGCCTGTGGAGAAACTTATTCCTCCTTCCACGACTGCAAGAGAAGGAGCGAGAGGTGAGGGGATAATTGCATGATTTAAAGTAATTTCAGCAGACTTTTTTCAGCAATGTGCTGAGCAATCACAACTCCTACTGAGTTCAATGGGGATGGAAAACCACTGGCCCTTCCCAGATAGTGCTCCGCACTTGTCAGAATAGAGCTCAAAGGAATCATATTTATAGCAAGCTCTTTTGAATGGCAGCAGTAAAGCAGCTGGAAAAGGCTAATGTACTTGCATCTGGCAGCAATTTTACCTGTTTGTAAGACATTCAATCCCTTTTTAAAACAAACCATAGCATAGCCTAAAGATTGGAAGCTGTGTTTGTCAGTGCTGGCTTCAGCACTAGGTAATTTAGGAAATTGTGATGTATCTTCACTGTGCAGCAGAGCAGGGTTACTCCAGCCAGCCCCAGCCTCAGCTGAGGGCATGAGCCTGATCATCTTGAGGCCATGTCACGCCAACATAACTGTCACATATGGGGCCTGTGACGGACCTCCATGTGGCCCCACAGTATACGGCTATCCGAGGTTCTGGAGGGGGAACACAGGACTTTCACAGCCTCTTGGGTGGGCTGTTCACTGAAGGTCCTGTAGAACTCTAGAAAATGAGGTTTAAATGTCTACATCAGAAACAAGTTTGCAGGATTTTTCCTCTGAGTAGCCATATAGTACCGACGAGCCCTCAAGGAAAATTAACGGACTCTTCTCCTCACCAGAAAGCTCACAAAGGCAAAGCCCCATATCTGATGGGGGGTTGATATCAGCATGAATGGGAAATTGGCTGGATCAAACTGTTCACCATGAGACTGTTGTAAGAAGTTTAAAATAATTTATCATGGAATTAAAAAAAGCAGAGCACAAACTGTGAAATACGGACCAATAATTCTTTAATCACTTATGGACGTTTTTCTGGTGGATCAGCACCTGAAATGGTCTTTGCTGTATCAAGTGGATTTATACTGCTCCTATTGTATTTTTAGGTATTCAAGCTGATTAACATGACTTTGGGTTGTGCAATGGAAGCACATTATAACTCAGGCAGGCTCACTTTAATCACTGCCTCAATAAAAAAACACTTCAAGGGAAAAGCTTTTAGAAAATCATTATCTTTGTCAGTTAAGTATTTTCCTGAAACTTTGGTTAAAATGTCTGTTTTTTATTTTGGAAGTGTTTACTGTAAAATGCTTCTAATGAATCACTATGCAGGGGAATATAGATAGACAATTTAATGCTACAGTCAGAAGGAAAATACTCTAAATTTGTGAGCTCTCAGGAATGATCTTCCTAATCAGTCATAAGCAAGTATAGCTTTCTGCATATTTGAGGGTTAAACTTTGCCAAGAGAGCTCTGTCCATGGCACTGCCAGCCACTAAAGCTAAATATTTTGTTGGGTCTATTGGTAAGGAAACCACGTCTCTCCAAATGGAGAGGCTTACATGAAAAAAGTATAAATGCAGAAGAAACATAAGATCATTTATCTTTTAAATCTTTTGATTTTTTCTATTGATTTCCCAAGGTATCTAAGAAAACCTTCTTGGGGAGAGTGGCCTGCCTACTAGATAACGTAAACTTCCTTATGTGCATGATCTTACGAACCCTATTACTGATGCTTTTTGTTCTGTATCTAGTTTGATTCTGCTTTCAACACCTTCTCCTATTATCTCACATCGGATTAGAGAAGAACCTGCTGAAAAATCACACTGGCACTTCAGCTGGCACCTAGTTGTTAAATTCTTTGCCAGTTCTTTGATGAGCCCTTTTTTCTCCAGAATTTAAACTTTGATTTCAAGCAAAAAAAGCTTTTGCCCTTACAGTTGTGAAGTAAAACCTTTCTAAACACCAAAGGCTGCAGTGCTATCTTCCTGAATCTGCATATTGCAAGGCAGAACCACTGGGCTACGTTCAGCATTGATTTAAGTGGAGGAACAGAAGAGAGGAATTTCTTCTAGTAGTTCTCAGAGGGGATTAAGCTGCCTTGAAACTGAACCATTACGTTGCTGTTACCAGCTCTTTGAGACGTTAGTACTGTGGGGCTGCACTTCAGGAAAAGGTCTGTTTCCCAATTTCAGTGAAGTCTTTCAGTAGACAGCGCAAGTCGCTGTTTCTGAGGATCACAGTTGCCTTTTATGGCAGAGGTTGTGGAGAAAGAAGCAAATTCAAGGAGAGATTCCCCAGTGCTGGCCTGCTGGATCATACACTTCCATGGTTTGGAGGTCTAGGGGGACGGTATGGCAGCTAGGAAGCAGAAAGGGGACTCAGTGATTATTTTTCTTACTTTGAACCAGGTTCCTTACGCTGACCATTTGACAGCAGTCCAAGTGGACCCGTGCTCTTATGTTGAATGTGCCCCGTGAACACCTTGCTAAAACTTGGAGACAAATTAGGCATCAGATCTGGAGAGAACACTAATTCTCCCTCCCCCCACCCCGATCAGAACTGGCAGAGATTTCTGTTGTCACTGTTTTGTTTTATTTTCACTTCCTCTGCAGCATAAGGTACAAGCTGCCTCGTTCAGGATGGTCTGGCTGTACCTCATCTGCTGTCCCAGAAGCTCTAGTCATTAGTGGTCCATCTGTATTTTGTGCTCTCTGCTGTGAATGTTCAATGCTGCATGGTTTCTAGAGGATAACATCACAACATTTTTCAGCCAGAACATGACTGTATCTGCAACACACATGCATTTTGTGCAAAGATACCCCATCTGTCTTTCAGTGAGCTCACTTGGGTACCAGCAGCCATAGAGTTGTGTTAGCCTGGTACCCCACCATGGCTAGTTCACCCTGCTAGAAGATACATAAAATGACAACTGCCGTATTGGTATACTACTTAGACAGTGATGGGACTTTTTCAGAAGTTACAGGAACTGAACTCTTTCATCTATAATAGTCTTTTTCTCCCAGAAGGCCATTTGAAATCACAGGGCAGTCATCTGTTACAGTTCATTTCAGTGCAAATGTTGGAAGAGGCGAAACTGCATCCAAAACTATGGAGCAAGTATAAGAAAATTATACCACTGATACTTGTACAAGTGTTATCCCACTCCTTCAATGTCCTCTAGTACAGACAGAGAAATATGGTACTATAAAAAACACATCCAAAGCCCCACAACAGATAGGTCATTAGCTGCCCTCCTCTATAATAATTTCACTTATATTGAATTCCAGATATCCTGATCCATCTCTAAGGTGAGGATGCTGCAGTTTTATCACTTAAAAATGAAGCGAGATTTATCTATATTAGATTTACAGACAGACTTTCTGAATGAGCATGTGCACCAACAACAGCTATGCTGAGATCTGAACTGGAGATTTTTCCAGTCCATCTTTCAGCGGGATGACTTTTTAAGCACTTCCTTTACTGCTGAATACCACAAAGGCTCCGACAATCTATTGATGACGAAGGTCAGCACCTTCTTAGCAGCCCATAAAGTGAGTCTCTCACAATCAGGTTTCAGACTTTTTAAGATTCTAGCCATTTCTTTAGGCAATGAAGCAACCTAGTTCTTTTATCTTGCTATTTTTATTGTTTGAAAGCCTGAGTCACATCTGATCTTTTTTATTTTTAGTTTTCTTTTGGGGGAAAAAAACCCTCTTAATGTATCTTTTTTTTGTTCAGTACTCTTATTTCTTTGTGATAGACATAAGTAATGGCTCATTCAGTGCAAAATCAGAACTCCTTACATTTTTCTTGCTGTGATAAGGGCACACTTGCCATTATTACAGCTGCATTGTCCACATTGCTACAGTAAAGGTTTTGTCAGCACTTCCACTCTAAATACTATTTTCACTCACTGTATTTAACCTGTTTATAAAAAAAATAATAATAAATTGGACTCTGGGCTGAAATTTGGCAAGGGTAATCATGTTTTTTTCATAGTAGTATGCAGGGTTTTAACCATATTATCCTAATTGCTCTTTGAAGCTGAAACTCAAATATTAATTGTTTATGTGAGCTGAGTACAAGAAAGCACTAATCTCATTAGGCTAGAGACATAAGAGAAATATTAAACTGTATTAATAATGGTGGTTCATGGCTATCAGATAGCTAGTTCACTAGGCACTCTTATGCAAAGAACTAAGCTTAGACTTACTGCTGTTCAAAGTAACACAACTCCAGTTCCTTCTATCACTCACAATAGCTTATGGAAGTTAACTAAAGTTGAAGGTAAATACGACAGAAACAGAATGCAAGAAACAAATCCCGATTAAAATAGTTAACGTGTCTTTAAGTATAATGTGCAAAAAGAAATAGGAAATACAATTAAAATAATCAAGAGAAGTTTTCACACAGTGTGTTGCTAAGGTGGTTGTTATTGCCTTCTTGAACAGTGCTTAAATGCAGAAAGGAAAGGATGGCCTGAGGATCACTGCCACGTGTCCAGGAATCCAAGAGTCGTCTATGAAATAGTTTGGCATTGATTAGGGGGAAAAAAGCAAAACAGATAAATCCCTATTCCCACCAACTTTCGGTAGTCTTGAACAGTAATGAGATCTGTTTCCTCTCCCTCCTGCATCTTTTCCCTTCTTCGCTCTCTGTTTTGCCTGTCTTATCTCTCGTGCTGGCCTTTCTGGCAGTAAGGGTATAGACAGCCACGGTCCTGTAGCGCTAGGCTGGGTGATTTAAGAGCCTGCTTCTCCCAGCTGGTCAATACTGCCCTTCTCCTCTACTGCTCCAGCTCCTAGTGCGTTTCTGTGCCAATTAAAACAGCTTAAGGTAAACAGATTCACAGAAGTACCTGGAATCTGAGCTAATCCATTTCATTAGGCATTGAAGCAGGCTGGAAATATGTACCACGAGCTAGGAGTACCCAGTAAGTCAGCCGTGGGAGAGGGGAGAAAGAGAGGGGGACAGGCAGGACTGGGGAATTTCTGTTCTGTCTGTCGTCTTCAGTGAAAGCCCATCATATGTATTTATTTGGTTTGTTGGCTTAGCCAAGACTGCGTGTTTTGGCACATGGCTGCCAATCTATAACCAGCGTTAAGGCAATTTTTTTAAGCTTCAAGGCAGCATCTTAAACAATTATAATAGTCACTGAAATGGGTGAGCCAGTCTCACAAGACAGCTAAAACAAAGCTCTTAATATTTTCCATTTCGTTGGGGCTTCTTCCCCTCTATGTATTCTTTAAAGTATTATTTTAAAACTTTATATTATTGAGTATCACAGCAAAAGTTAACTGCCAACACAAAATTAGGCACCTCAATTAAGTATTTTTTGCTGCAGAGATGCACAAGGATCTTGTTAATAAGTTGTTTGAATAAAATAAGAGCTGTAAAAGGAGAGTAGGCTAAAAAATAGAATTATAAATCAAAATCAAGAAGGAACCAGAATCCCCCCAGCAGCGTATTTCAGGACAGTGAGGCAAAGCAAATACAGAAAAGAAACACCAGTGATAACAACCTGGAAGAAGGAAAAAGAAGTTTCAGGATATGTGTTTGGTAACTGGTGTGACTAAGGAAAAACAAAGAGAGAGAAATTGAGGATGTTTTCTGCACATGTTTTTTAGGCACGGTGTAACTGTCTTCCTTACACTCCCTCCTAGTGAAATACTTCCTCTAAAAGTGTGGGAGAAAAATACTGAGAGACAAAAGAGACAGCAGGGAAAGCATTTCAGCTCTGCGTAGTGATGTCATCCTATTAGCACAAAGCCCTGCATTGTCAATTAGGAAAAAAAGGTCAACGCCGTGCCTGACAGGGATGTGAAGCCTGGCCAGCCTTCCTTGATTGGATTCAGCAGCTCAGCACTGCGGGAGCAGAGCGGTTCATTTTCATAGCTAAAGGGCCACTGAGAGGAAAGAGGGAGAGAAAACGGAAATTTTAAAATGGCAAAGGTTTCTACAGCAGGCTCCTGAAAAGTGGAGTTGTGAGAACAAATAATTCTTCTGTGTGAGGAACAAGGATGTATGTGTGTGCCTAAGGTATAAACAGACCAGTGAGCTTAGGGTAATCCCTAAATGAAAAGGAATGCAAAGATTGGTCCTACAACTGAGACGTTGTGCTGAAAAAGCTTGAGGTGGTTTTTTTGGGTTGGTTTTTTTTTTTTTTTTTGGTTCTACAATATTTCCTAATTCTGTTGGGAAGACAAGAAAGCAATTTTTGAAGAGATTACAAAGCAAACGTCCAAGTGTCCTACTTGCTCTCATTCTGAAGGAGATGAAGAACTATTGATTTTCTGAAAAGATTGCTTTGAAATGGTGGGAGCTGAGTATCTCTAAAGAACAAGTGCAGAGGGGCAAAGTTTGGTTTAGGAGGGTTGCCGCAGACTGTGCTGTGGGCTTGATTAGATCTGCCAACGTGCTATTAAGAGGTCTGCATCTCAGAACTGCTCTGGGCAGCCCTGCCTCCAGGATGAGGCAGAAATTCAATGAGAGCTCACAGTACAGAGAGAGCTCTCTTTCAGTTCACGAAATAATCACATTCCTATGGGACCAGGCCCTAGGAAAGCCCAAACCTAAAGGAGACGTTAGCAGACCTGTAATGACTTCCATTACCTAGCGTGCAGGACACAAAACGTACCAGCCATCAGATCCACAGCAAAGAAGGTGCCTGACACCTGAGATCAAACACGTAGCAAGAGAGATGTGGCTGAGGATACAGATCCTTTTCTTGCTCTAGCTGTACCAGACAAACAGGTCACCATGATCAAACCCAACCCTAGCTGCTGGTCAGCACCCCAGGATGGGTGTCCCCTTGCTATCCCCTCAGTTCTGCTCATAAACTCGTGTTAATCAAAAAGAGATGTGTTAGATGAGAGCTACCATTTTAGCTGCTGGTGGTTCTGTTCACTGAGTGCAAAACTCCACTGCTACCTCTTGTGATGTTTTATATGGTAAAATGTTAGCTGCAGCATCCAAGCTCCTAACTAGGACCACCCCATTTGAACCACTTTGGTAGCGATCCTTCCTTTCGCTTACGCTATGTAACTAGAATGAAGCTGAGGTGTACAGAAACTTGGCAAATCAGTGCTGGAGCTTTGTAAGTCACCAGTTTTATTGGACACTTAGTAAAAAACCTAGTATCTTTCTTTGTGTGCCTAATTCTTTGCTCTAGTATTAACACAAAAAACCCTCCCCAAATCAAAGACAACCGAAAGGAGCAACAGGGAGAAAATGAAGGCATGAGAATGGGAAAAAGAAGAAAAGGAAGTCATTGAGTAGGGAGAAACTTAGAAAAGGTTTAGAAAGGCCATCATATCAAGATACAAAGTGAATTTTAGTGGTTTGAGGAGCTATCTTCCTTCTGAGTGTTCTTCCATATTGCTCCGCTTCCCCGTAGGGGGAATCTCCCTAGATAGATGTCATTAACTAGAATTCCTTTTTCTTGACTTTTATTGTTGTGGCTTTTATTTCTGTGGTGCTTCTGTTCTTTATGACTGTTGTATCTGATTTCCAATGTAAGAGCAATAAATGGAAGAAAAAGTGTAAAAACAGTAGAGTACAATGCAGGGTGAGGGAACAAGGGAGCAGACAGTGGGTGCTAGCAAGTCCCTCCTGCTCTTCTCGTTAACAAGGGTGCTCTTGCAGCAGGGGTGGATGGAGACCACAGCCTAAATGAGAAATGGGAAATCTTAAAGACGTAGTCCAGATCTTCCACTGGTATGAACCAACACTGATCTGTCCCAAAGATTTTATCAAGCCTGGAAAGATGGAAGCTGATGAACCTTTTGACTACAAATGCATTCCCATGATCAGAAATTCATCTTTGCAAGGAAGACCATGGAAACAATATACCTCTCTACCTCAGCAAACAAAACTAAGTTCTCTTTTGCCAAGTTAGCTACTGAATTTCCATGACCCCAGCAGTACAGTTTGTCTTGAAGCTTCTGCTCAAGTCACCCTTAAAGGCAGTATTGAAATTCTTCTGCTTGGGTTATGGAGGCTAATAAAGAGTCTGATAACTGGTGGGAGGGCACTGAAGCATTCATGCATATGAAATCATATGCACATCTATAACCTGAGATTTTTCTGATGCCATGAAAAGAAATGCAGAACTACTGGTGCTTAATTCTCTCAAACTTTCAGAGCTGTTTCTAGACTCGGGTATCCTTGCAGTGAGTGATAGTTAAACAGGATGTCTACAAAAAAAACCAAACCAAAGGTGGAGAGGTCTGTTTCTGAACTAACAAGGCTTTTTATTTACTTTCAACAAGCTGTCTTAACAATTACTGTTCACTGAAGGTAAGGGCCAACCTGAAACCTAGAGCTGGCTTTATTGAGCGGATTATATATACAGCAGTGAAAACTGTAGGGTGGACAGGAGCAAAAAGAGGGAGAAACTTTTCTGGTGGCAATAAGGCCTGTTGAAAGAGCCAAAGCATCACCATCAGGGACTAATCTGGCTTGGAGTCTGCTTGATTAAAAATAAGAGACAATAATTTTCTTATGACTCCATAATTCAATTGAATAACTCGGTTTGTTATCTAATACTACTTTGTCATACAGAATGATCTGTATGTTGAAAGCCCTGTTCAGGCATAAACTAATTAATTTTTATGGCAGGACCAGTCCTGTGAAGTGCTGTGCTTCTACAAGTAAGAGAAATCGAGGAAGCACAATAACTCACAGGGTGAGGCTGAATTTCCCATTAGATATGTAATTAAATATTATGAGTCCCACTGGGACGCGGAGATGTTAAGCAGAGATATTAAATGAGTTAGCCATAGCTGTGCATTGGTCCCTCTTTGGCTCCTGATTCAGAGCACAATGGTGGCAGCTATCATTGACCCATCCTCTAGACTCCTTCATACCACTACAGTTGCCTTACATTAATGGTATACCTCCGGGGGATTTCATCTTAGATACAGTATTTCTGCACTAATGCTAGACAGAACGAGGCAAAATTAAGGGGTCAGAATATATGATAAAGCATTTGGATAGTTTATCTATCCACCTCTTTGTTTCACTAGCTGCTTTAGCAAATACTCAGGTTATGCTTATTCCATTTCTCACAGTGTGGAGTAATGAACTTTAAATATTCCTAGGCAAAAAAAGCCTGGCAGGAAGGAAAAAGAGAAAAGCAGAAAGATAAAAAACTTATATGACACCAGGTGATGTCAGTAATTTGGGGATTGTATTAATCAAAAAGACATTTCAATACTTTCCAAAGTCATCATTACAAACCTAGAAAATTTAGAGTTAGGGTTTCTGGAGGTTTTTCACCCCATGTATTACAACTATGCATTTCACCCTTAATTGCTCTGTAATTTGATATGCAATTGTTTAATAGTGGCAGCTGAAGCAAATGCAGTAACAACTGAGAGCTAAAGCTTGCACAGATGAGAGCTCCTGACAGGCAGAGCTTCAATTCAGCAACTTTGTACAGGCAATAGAGCTGTAACATAAAAGTTAGCAGGAAAGAAAAGGTTGTGAAAAAGGACTGGCTGAAATAGCTCAGATTAACATTCAAGGCAGTTCTTTTACTTTGACAGCTTTTAGTTTCTTAGTATGGCTTCTGGTTTTAATTTCTTCTTTTAGCCTGGTGTCTTCATTTTTCAGTGAAGAAATTGCCTTTTGTGCAATTATTTTAATCTCTGTGAATGTTTATTATCTCCGCTGCGTTATTTTTGTCAATATGAATTTTAACCTTGAAGTGCTACAAGAACGGTGGGGAAATTTTTCTTTCTTCCCTTGATGAGTAGAAAGGTACATGGCACAAGTTCTATAGGTACAAATTTCCCATTCAGGATGTGCGAGCCAACCTGGGCTTTGACATGCTTACGTGCAGCAACACAAATTTGTAAGACCAATGACAGCCAAGGGAAATCCAGTGGCGGTTGTGAGCCACTGAAAAAAAAACAACAAAAAAATCTGATCCAGCAGCTGATTCTGACATGTTTTTGTTCATTTTATTAAATGTGTGGTTAGTTCTTGCCTTAATTTCCTATAAACTAGACTGGGATGGGAGCCAATGCTGTCACAGACTAGTGCTGATTCTTAGTCCATGCTTTTGTAACCTTTAAGTTATACTACTCTAACGTTTTATTTTATGACCTTCCTGAGAAAATACTGCAAAGCTCCAATGGATGCACGATATTGCAACCTGAATATTAACTTGTGATAAGGTAACCAAACAGGTTACATCGGTTGAAAGAGAACTATGTCAGTTCCTTTTATCCCGTTGATTTTACCAGGAGAAACTCGAAGTGTTTGGTATGGCTACACCTGGGATGCAAACACCATGTTACGAACTTTGCCGTTAGTAGAGATCTCCCAAGGTGTTCTTTTAGCTCTGAAATTTAGATTTAAAGAGGAGCAGGGGCTTGCGATTGCTTTTGTGTCCTGAGTACAGGTTACTTTTGGCCAGTAACTGAATCTGTTGAATTAACAGGCTATTGTACATTCAGATTTGGGAGGTGAATGATGATGCTTTCCTTCTTTGTATCATCTGTTACTGTAAATCTCCCTGGGAACTATTCTTCTGAAGGTCTTACGACCTTGGTTTTAAGTTATGTGTAAAGCTTGTTTCAAAATTCTTTGAAATTGGTTTTACCTAATATCAACCCGTTCACGAAAGAACCGACAAGAACCAAGGTGTCAGTTACTCTCTCCAGGCTTGAGGGTTAGGAACTGGGGTGAGGATGGTGGCAAATCCCTTTGGGATTACCAAAATCTGGGTTTACCCAGGGCCCAGCACTCTGCTGCTGCAATTCATTCCTTGTCACCCTCTGTATGTCATGGAAAAGGAAATGCGAGGGTGGGTGCTGGACTTGCACCTTCCTCCAAACCTGCCTGCAAGCCACATGACAGACAAACATTTTGAGGCAGCAGCCCAGGAGTACATCAGCTCCTGCCTAGGGGCATAAAGGTGGTTTTAAATATCAGAAGCACAAAGATGCTCCTGTACACCTGTATAGCTAACAGTATACCATCCTTTTTGACGCTGTGTTTTGTTCTTGACTTACTGTCTTAATGTTGACCAACCCTGGACTGTTCATTTTGAAAAAAACCCAGCAATTTGCTGCTGCCAGAGTGACTTTGGTTTGCAGAAGACAGTAAATTCCAGGTTTTTCATTTGTAAGGCTAAGTAAAGCCATTAAAGCTTTAACCCTCAGTTATTCCCAGCAAGGCATCATTTCAGAGGATTCTGGAATTAAGCTAATAAATAAGTAGGGGAGGGAAAAAAACCACAACAGAAAGCTAAAGGCAGGGACTTTAAGCAGGGCTTGCTTTGCATCCTGGCTCCTGTGAATTCTTGCTGCAGCTGCTCTTGCAGCTGCATTATTTTCAAAAGCAATCTGAGTGGTGCTATGTAATAGCCTTGTTACAGAGGGACTAAAGAGCTAACGGAATCCTAAAATCTTCAGACTTTTTATAAAATTTACATTCTGAAATACCATATTTAAGCTATTTTTCAATGTTTGAATTTAAATGGGCACAATTAGAGTTGATTTTTATTTTGTTTTTCAACTGGTAGTTATTACATTGAGCAAGTATTCCTTGCGGTCACGGTCCTGCAAACACACACATGCAGCTTCTTAATTTTATAGGAGTGGGTAGTCTCGCAGAGTCGCATAACATTAGACATGCAAACAAGCAGTTACAGAGCTGGGGCTCGTATTCATCATGAAGAAATGCGGAATGCAGCAAAACATTTTACATTGAATTTTCTGCATATTCTTTCAAAACAGCAATGGTACGTGGAGTTTCCTCATTGTTGGCCTTGCTTACCATTTCAGTCAGAAGGTAAAAGCCCTAAAGACTTTGTCAGAGCAAAGATAAACCAATGCAAAACACTTTAAAGGACTCACTTTTCCATGTGTCCGGAGATTGCCCATGAAAGTTTGCCAGTGGTCACATTTGAATACTATACTTCCTAGTTTTGCAAGCTTAGGTATGGATATCCTGGTGATACCACCAATTTGCACAGATAGAACTAATGACCTTTTAAGGATCAGGCACCATAATGGGAATATATGTAAGAAAATACTTCATTTGATTCTAATGTCATGTATTGTGGTATTATAATTCCTGAAAACAGTGCAAGTACAGAATGAGCAGTATGGCCACCCTGAAATACAACAGACAGCTTATTTAGCAGGCTACTTACAACTCGGCTTCTAGAAGGTATGCAATTAGATGACAATCTCGATGTTATTCTAAAATAATGTCTCTAGCCTTCATGGCTGCAGGAAAAAGCTTGGAAATACAACTCAAGTATCATGTAAAGGCTCAGGAAATAAAAGGAAAGAAATAAAAAAATACATTTATAAAAAAAAAAAAAAAACATTTTTATCTGGATAGATATTCCTGGTTGCCTGCCTGAGGATATTTAATGTTTAAGGTTAACAATATTGAATGACAGAGGGATGTTTTTATTGGTTAGGTGCTGTAATAAGGGCAACTTTTTTTTCCCCCCATTCTAATTATACTTTACATGCTTCTTTCTGGTAAGTGTGGGCAGATCATGTGATTTCTGTGCCTCATGGAGCTAATAAGACTTCACTTCTTTTCATGCCGCATGGATCAACTTACTAATATTTGTGAAACACAAAGGAATTAGAATGATGAACGTCCTATAAATAAATAAATAGATCTCCATTATTAGCCAGGAAAGCTCTGTTTTGTTTCAAGCAGTGATTACTGCAAACGCTTTACCATGTATTTTATCAGCAAACATGATGACATTAAGTGGCAATATGTTAAAATTAGTTGCCTTCCATTCTTTCAACTTTACTGGAAAAAAGTTACATTTTCTTTTCAGATTGTATTTCCCCAAGTATAAAACAGATGCATTTGGATAAATAGATTTGGAACATATTATTAAATTAAATGAAGAAAAGGAAACATAATGAAATAAAATCCAAGTATCTGAAAAAAAAATTTCTTTTCACAGGCCTGGAGTGGAAATCTAATGTTCCGTCTCTGCTTTATTCTGGTATGAAGATGACAGGTATTCTATCATCTTCCAAAGTACCATCTGAGATGCCACTTCTGATCTGAACAAGAATGGGTGTCCATTCATGGAGAACCAATTTCAAAATCCAGTTAAAGGTATTAAATCTATTTCTACATTGAGCACATTGTTTGTCCTTAGTCCGTTTATTACTATTATTACAATAAAATTAAATGGTGCCATCTGAGATCAGGTTCCTATTATACTTCTACATATTCATTGTAAAAGACGCTTTCCAATAGAACAAGCAGAGGAAAGCAGTATTCTTTGGGGTAAAATGGGGTACAGAAGTGAGGCACAGAGAAATGAATCCTACTCAGAGGCATATTGGAGACCCACGGTAGATCAGCTTCTCTGTTTTAGGGTTCCTGCAGTTGCCTTCCCTAAGTCCCATGTAAAAATGGTACTGAGCCAGCTCAGCACCGTTGTACTCGCCTTGGGGGCTCTGGAGGAACATGCCCGCTGGGGAAGCACTTGGGAAATGAAGCACTGGCTCAGCCCAAGCCCTCGAGCTTGCTGGAGCACACTAGTACGAGGACACCACGGGACTGCGTGGCTGTGCCTGAGGCAGTCGGTCCTAAATGCTCTACAGCATGCCCCACCTTAATCATTCCAGCTCAGCTCTTCCTTGCCTCCTTGTGAATACTTTCTGCCCAACTTTTTGAAAATGGAAGAAATTAAACCTGTTGGAAGTTGTCTTGCTTGTGTATAATGGGAAATCTGTATCCCCACAACATGACTTCTACCACTTGCGTCTCTGACCGTTGAGTGTAAGCAGAGGTTTCTTCCCACCTTGGACCACTGGAGGAGGTGTATTGATGCTCATCAGAACCTGAGCTCCACTGATGTATATGATAAAAAAAAAAAGTTCTAAAATAGGCTTAGAAAAGGATTTTAAGTAAGGCCCATATTAATTTGTCAAGAGACTAAATTACTGAACACACTTAAATCAGAGCAGCTTGTTAACTTTACTTTCTAAAGAATTTCTGCAAATGCATTTAAAAATACAATAAAATATGAAGCCTCTGCTGCTTCTAACCCAGACAAATAAACCTTTTAACTGCAGGCCACAAAACAGAGCTGATGAAGGAAGGCACACTGGAGTTATGTTCACAACTTGAAACACTGCGAAGGTTCAACAAGCATTTCAGAATAGAGTAGAAAATGGCATAAACCTCACAGACATCAGTCCCATCCCAGTGCCAAGCTATCCTCTTAGGTGCCAAGGACTAAAGAATCCCAGGAACAGAGGGAGACAAGTGAGTAAGAAACACAAAGCAAAATCAGCACAATTAATCAAGTAACTAAGATATAAAATCTCAAAACAGAACAAATGTGCCATATTGCTAAAAAATGTTGTTTTGCAGATAAATGAATAATTTTACTTTCAAGCCAGGCTTTTTTTTTTTTTTT
>VYXH01006856.1:801004-854780 GCA_013397275.1 Burhinus bistriatus | reverse complement strand
TTTTTTTTTTTTTCCCCAGTAGCTTCAGCCCTATTGCTTCCTCTGCACATTTGCTTCCCCAGGTGCAACTTAGATATAGCATCTAAATTTCCCTACTTTAGCTACGCAGTTGAGGTGAAACCTAGATGAATGAATCATTGCGTCCTACCCACACTTGCTGATCTGCTGGCTCAAAAGTGCAGAGCAGAGCAAAACAATTGTGCGGAAAAGTGCAGCAGGGCTAAAGCAACAAAAGGGGGAAAGAAATAAAATGGAAAAGCCTAGGAATGTAGTCAGAGGGGAGAAGCAATGAAGATCTGAGGAGGGAACAGAGAAATAAGGGAAGATGATAACAGTGTGAAACGTGTGGTTGGAGGATGGGTAGAACTAATGAAACGGAGTTTCCTGAGTCTTTGTAGCTGGGCTTTCTGGTGTCTAACATTGTGCAAGCTCTGATCAAAACTTTCCCTGTGGTTGGAGTATTCACAGTGTCTCTCCCTCGTGTGAATTTTCCTAGTGTCTATTTAGGGGTTTGTTCATGATGCAGTAATTTTGAGATAGGATCCAGGGAGATCTAAATAAACAATAATTAAACCTTTTTCCTCAAAAAAAATTAAAATGCTGTAGTTAGAATGAAATGAGACTGGAAGGAAGATGCAAAATGGTAACAAAAGTGAAATAAAAAAGAAGACCCTTCTCCCTCTAAATCTTCAAGGCTGATTTTTTTAAACTTAAATGACTAATGGGAGAGGAAAAGACCTCTGGATGGAGAGTGACTGGAGAGCGGTTGAGACAAGTGCCTAAAAAGCTCCATATTACCAGATAAACTCCCTGAATGGAGACAGTTGGAGTGTAAAGAGGTTGATTTCAGGTGATAGAAAGAAACAAGGCATTTTGAGGAAGTGGGAGAGGAGATGTTTGGAAGAAACCCACTGCAGTCTCTGGAAAGTGCTGAGACTGGACTGTAAATTTGGGTGGGGTGAAGAAAATGAAAAGCTGCTCCCTTGTTAGTCCTCACTCCGTTAAGCGTGAAGGTAACAGAGGAGGAGATGTGGGTTTCCTCTGTGATGGCCAGGAGCCCTCCATTCCCTCACAGGACTATCCCCACTGCAAGCGCCAAAGCTACAGCCAGCTCAGGAAAAGCGAGCTATTAACACCCGGTTATTCCTCAAAGGGAAATGTTCCAGATGTGATAACCCAGGCCCCACTTAGACCCCTTCTGTGCATGGCACAGAGGCAGGCAGCTTTCTTACTTACCAGCTAGGCCTCCCTCTACAGCTGGCAGCTGCAGTTGCAGACGGAATGTTAAGGAGTTTGAAAGATAACATTCCAGGTGTCCTTGGAGACCCCACTGGCTGCTGTCCCACACCTCCCCATGTCCTAACTGCCTGCTGTCCCTGTCATCCCTGCATCTTCACTACCTCGTGTCCCTCCATATCCCTGGTGTTCCCCACATCCTTACCACCCAATGTCCCCAATATCTCTGTGTCCCCACCACCCTGTGCCCCCGCTCTGTCCCCACAACCTGGTGTCCCCCACATCCTTACCACCCAATGTCCCCAGTATCTCTGTGTCCCCACCACCCTGTGCCCCTGCTCCCTCCCCACCACCTGGTGTCCCCTACATCCCCAGCACTCCTGCTGTTGCCACCACCCGGTGTCCCCCATGTCCCCAGCATCTCCATGTGCCCACCACCCCTCATACCCAGCCAGCACACTGCCTGCCACCACTTCTCCACCTGCATGGTGAGACCCCATGCTTGGCTGTGACACAGTGGCTAAAAACAAAGGTGGCAAATCTGTGTTGTAAATGAGTCTTCCCAGGCTAAGCAGCAAGTCCAGCCCAGCCAACTTGAACTATTTATGATGGGTGGTGGCTCTATATGGGGCAACAAATTTGAAGCTCGTTATAAATTTGGTTGAGGTTACTACTCTGAGCTTCCTTGCTGGCAATCAAGATCTGGTCAACTTTTTAAAACATTTTAACAATGTGCATCTTAGTATAACAGAAATGTGAAACAAAAAAAGAAGCAAGAATTACAAAAGGTAATCAGCAGGCTTATTATAGACACTGTCAGGTTGCTCAAGTCCCCCGGTATAAGTTAAAAAAAGAAAAAAACGTACTAGTGCAGATAGATTGCTCATAAGATGTATTCAAAGTTGCTAGTCCAAACAGCATAACTTTTAAGGCTAAGCATTCCCTATACAGCAATGTTTGAACCGAATGCTTTTTATGGATGCGATTAGTTCATATAGTTGTGTGATTATGCACATGGGATCTGATTTGCAGGATTGCTTCTTTCTTCCTTGACAAAAGATAGATGTAAGAAAAAGTCTAAAAAGGTTTGTACTGGTTAAAAATATTCATGAAAAGTAAAACTTCAGGTTTAGAAAAGCCACATAAGGAGAAAAAAATGGAGTTTCTAGATCTTTTGAAATTTCTACCGTGCAGAGCTCTAGTGTTTAAGGCTCATAAAATAGATTAAGAGTTCAGTGACATACAAGAGTGGGTTTTTTTCTCTGCTCTCTGTTTGGCTATATATCAATAGGTCTTCTAGGCAGAAGAAAAGTCTTGCTGANACTGAAAAATAAACAAGGAAATAAAGTAGTTGTGTTTGATTAATACGTGACTGATCTGACAATAAGGCTGTATTGGTCTCTGTGATACATAGCCCAAGCAGGGAGTACAGATTAAATACGAGGATGTGAAGCGATGAGACCACACCTTTCACGAGACACTGAAACAAAATTCTCGACTCAAAATGCTTTGCTTTTCATCTCCAAAATGGCTTGTCTTAATTACTTCCATGAAAAATTGCAGGTAGCCAAAGGCAGGCAGGGGAGGGCTTTGGAGAGCAGCCAGGACAAACAGCAAGGCATTGACTTCCAGCATGGGCAGCCTTTGGAGGGAAGCAGTCATGGTCCTTGGTGAGATGACTCATCACATTGCTGCTATGTCCCTCTGAGAGCAGGAGAGAAAATAAGCATTGGCATCACATACTCTTGCAGATCTTTTCCGGTCAAAAGCTGGGCTGCTACATTATTTTTTGAAAGTATGGTTTTTTTATAGTTCTAGGATGACTACATTCATTTGTTCAAAGGTAAATGTACATATGGCCGCTGTTCATTTTGAGAGGTTCTGGAAATAAATCGTAAAGGACCACAGGAGAAGTCAGTGCTTTGGGAACTGGAGAGGAGATGTACTGGACAGGGAGGGTCACAGATGCTTCCTACCCATCTGTTTGTTTGCTTTCCACTTATAACTTGCAATTTCCCATTGTAACTGGGTTAACTTTTGCTAGGTGATTTCCATGCAGGTACTTGTTACCTACAGATCACACGCTAACGGCAGCTTTTGTTTGGACTAGGAGCTGTCTGAAAAACTGCCGTAAGAGGCCTAGTGTCAGGATATTTATTGGAGGTAAACCCCCTCTCTTATCAAGATTAATGAACATGAGCAGAGACTCATACTCAAGACACCACGGAGCTACACAGCTACTGTTAAATCCTTAGGGAGGCAGTTACCTCTCTGGTAGCTGTGCCCTTCATAAAGCACAGGCGCTTGCATTATTGGTAGATTTGCATGTTCCCATATCCAATAACTCTGAGTAAGTGGCATATTTAGAGCATCTATCACAGCATTAAGAAAAGGTTTCTGCCATTCTGTGGTGATGGAGAACGTTTTGTGACACCCTGGAATTGAATCCCCCTATTCTGAATGTACCCCCTGGCTTTGGATAGCCCCACGCGTACTTCCTGCAAAACATGTTGATTTGGGATGCTGCTTTGTTTTAATGCCTTTAACTGCCTATGTCTTTCCTGACAAAGGATGAAGCTGTGATATCTTGGCACATTAGTCTGAAAATCAGGATAATGCAGGACTGAGGTGAAAACGAGGAGTATCACTAACACTCAGGCCACTGCTGGGGAAGGAGAAGCCCAAGGGAAAACAGCAACTTCTGTCTCTGCAACTGTTTAAAAAATAATGATAAAAAAAGACCCACAGAAAGTTGGAGGAATTTAGTCCCAATGCAGCTGGGGTCCTGCTCCTCCCCTCCCTGCTATTTTTAAACAAATTACTTTTAATATTACCTAGACATTAATGTTTTAGATTGGGTACTATTCATGCTCCATAACTGCTTTTCATAAATGTTTTAATGGGTCCAGGCCCAATTCCACTGAGGTCAATTAGAAGATTCCAAATAAATCCTTACTTCCCCTCCTCGCATTAGTATGCAGCTTGTAAGAGGGCTGACATTGGTCTGTGCTTTTATCTTAAAATAATCCAAAAGACGATTTTCCTATGGGAAGAACTATCGCTATATAATTTGTGGGTGGTACTTAAAGGGATGTTACCCAGGTAAAAACACTTATCTTTAATTTAGGGCCCAATTTTCAGACATGCTGAACACAATTCTACCTGAAGTTAAATATAGGCTTCGGTGGTCAATACCTCTGAAAACCAGAACCATAATTTTTAACACATCTCATTTTGTCTCAGGCTTGTATTGTCCAGAATTAGGTTTAAAGTAATTTGGAAGTGCATTTCAATGTGTTCTTTCTGCAAATATTGCAGCAAAATAAAGTGGTATATTATGATAAAAATATGTTCAGTTTTATTTATGTCTTAACTTCATGCCTGTGAGTATCTAACTTTAATGAAATTTATTTTTAAATGGACCTCAAACTTTAAATAACTAAAAGATCTTTCTTCACAACAAGAATATAGTAGGTCTTTGGTCTGATATACCATAAAAAAATGGAGGATGAGCTGTAAAATACCTTGGGAAATATTGATTTTTTTGTTTGTTCATATTATGGATGGCTAACTGGATAAATACTACTATGGTCTGGTGCAGAAACACGAGTTCAGATTTCTGTTGTACCTCTGAACTCGCTGTATGGTCTGGGGCAAATATTTTATGGAGTAAGGCCCTAAGCCTTTGTCCTTTACACGCTAAGTCTCTGAACCCCAAAGGTCTAGCTTGAATCCTAACTACTTTGAGAACACTCCTTTAATGTTCTTTAAATGCAATTTTTCTAAGTACTTTTTGGCATAGTTTAACTGCAGAGTTTCACATTTGTCTAGGATGTTTTAAGAAATCGGAAATGATTTCTGGTGTTTGAAACCAAGCTTGAAATTGTGCTGAAAACACAGTTCTCGCAGAGACTTTTCGGCTGAATTAATTATGATACAATCAAGCTGTGGCATGTGGGACAAGAAGCATCTGGTGATAACCTTGGCTGATCTTACTGTAGATTGCATTCATGAGTCTGAATAGTTTTCTGGACATATTGATATAGCCATTATGCCCTTTTTCAATTTATGTACTTGTGACGGCTTTGGCCATCTTGACAAAAAAATACCATACTTAGGTCAAGGACTCTGGAACCGTTAGCTTTCAGTGAGAAATTACTTGCGGACTCATTATATGTTTATTGTCTAAGGCTCCTTGTAATAGGAAATCTGTTTTGTACATTAGCAATGTACATCATTAGCTTTGTATATTCCGACTGGAACTATTAGAAACGCATCTTCCTCCAAGAAGAGAACTTGAAACAATTCAACAAAAGAAATAAGAAATCAAGCTGTGCTATTCTTGTCATTGTCTTCTAGTTATATTATCTGTGTATGCATATCTGTACTGAGGAAATTTAATGGCTAAATAGCTTCAAGATAATTCTAGCTTTTTAAAAGCAAATAGAAAATCATCACTCTGTGAAGCTGAACCAATCATACAGTGCTGGGAAAAAAAATCCACGTATGCCCACTACAGAGTTATATTGCCTTTTTTATTGTCAGCTGCCCTGTGCATAAGCAGAATGCCACCCCTGCAATCTGGTAGTGTTCTCTGTCCACTCTGATGAGGAGCAGAGGATGGGAAAAGATGCAGGGCAAACGAAAGCCAAGCTGCTTTACATGTTGATGTCTTCTGAGTGCCAAAATACTTCTGGCATTTTAGATTTTAGAAACATATAGCTCTCAGACTTAGATTATCTGAAAATTGAAAACAAAGACAGAGTATCATGCACATAAACATACTAAATCCCATTGAACTTTCTAATAAAATAAAAAATCCTGACACTTGCTGGAAGAAATAATTTCAATTGATACAGCCTCTCAGACAAAAAGGGACAGCTTCGTCACACTGCTCTTTTTTTCTGCAACTGCACCCTTGCGTCCACTTCTCCTGAAGCGTGAAACCATCCTGACTTGGGCAGATTGCAGCTGCAGCAGCAACAGGCATTTTACAAGGGAGGAATTCTGTGAAATGGGTCCATTCGGGATGTATCTCTGGTCTCTCTGCTTCCTCATTCACAGCAGGTTTACAACCCAGTGAAGTTATTCCACAGCGGCAGGAGCCCAGCTTTGGCATCCCTATGACGGCTTCCTCCCAGCACTCTGCCGCACCAGTCAGCGCAGGATTGATTCACTACGCGTGCGGTTTTACAGCTTACCTGCTGCACTTCTCTTTCGTCCCTAGCACAAAAACCAGCAGCTGGGGTTCTGCAGAGGCACCAGTTTGGATGGAATAGGTTCTAAAAGACTGTAAATATACTACTACCTGTTTGCAATAGGTGGCACACATAATGTTCTTTGTGCTTTCTAGAGGCAATTGGAAGGGGAGTGATCTTGGCTTTGTATAGAAAATCTATACAAATACTGTCTCTTCTGCCAAAGAATTCTTTTTTCTTAGATCTTCAAGTCTTAAATTTCGGTGTACCCAGATTTATGGCGCTCTGCCACTGTATTTATTGTAAATGGTAAGTGTTTTGCTTAGTTGCAGGTAGCTGCAGGGTTTTAACAATCTGTAGAATTTGATCACTGAAGCACTGTTTAAATAAGGAAAAAGTCTATAAAATCCTTTTGACCTTCATGGTATCCACAAATACAGCAAACTTGTTTTACATTAGATTTTAGAGATACCCAGGGTATATACATTTTAAATTATGCAGTCAGTCCAAGAGAAACCTGGTTTTCCCTGCATAACAGATACATCCAGACATGTATTAAGTGTTTCCTGAATGTATAAAGAAATTTTTCTATTCTACTTAATAAATGTGGGCCTGATTCTCTTACTTTCACTGGTGTTGTTTCATTGACTACCACAGAACTACAGCCGCATCATGTCTATGAAAATGATAAACCCAGCAGTTTTGTTGATTACCGTACGTAGCCTAGAGATACGAGGGAGACTTTACTTAAGTCTCATGCCAGTTGCATTAAATCTTGGTGCAAAACTGACAGTTAACATCTTAAGAAATGTGTATTGTAAATAGTTTATGAAGAACATTTTTTTCTGTTTAAGTTACTGGTATTCAAGACTTCATATGATTTGTTAGATTCAACATAAAATTCCCAAATAATGGTGTTAATTTTTCCCTGGGGATTTTATGTATTTATGTATATGCAGCCTCTTTTCTTTAGCTGTATTTGAAAGCTATTTCACCGTACAATGAGGTCCTAATTTTTACAGCCAATCAAAGCTGTGCCTTCCATGTAATCAACTGTTGGCTTGTGTAGCAGAACAAAGCAATGCCCTATGAAAAATGAAGTTGTATTTATTTTTTAATATAGTACTCAGAATATTAGGTATATGAATCACATAAACCAGAATCTAATTAAATTATCAGTTCCCACAGCAAGTTCTGCATGTTCTACAAATACATCTGAAATTGTATTAATCATATCCCTGCTTATGAATTCCCCAAGCTAAAGCTTTTGATGTTGCCTGCTAAATTCTTAGCAGAAATTACAAAGATCCAAATACTAACAGGGCAACCGAAACCACCCTGTTGCTTAAACAACAGTATTTTTCAGTGATAAATTCTGACTCCCAAAGTCGTGCTCTATTTGACTACCAACAGGTATTTGCGAACGTGGAAGGCTTTTCTGCTCTTACTGGGCTCATGTCTGGCACGAAAATGTGCAGCAACAGGGAAGAAACTAATCAAAAACCCATCCAGATTTTTAAGTGTGTTTTTCAGCCTGCATTTTTTTCGCCTAAGCCAGCAGGATTCAGTGTTAAAAAGGTGTGCTCGGTAACTGAGGAGCTTGTTCTCCAACCTCATTCATCACAGCTGGACACGTAACAGGTATCTCACACAAGACCTCATCCAGGCTGCTGTCTAGCAAAGGAGATACAGACTGTCTCCTGGCCTGCTGCTCTGTGCTAGTCGGCAGTGTGTCCACTTGGACTTTCCTCCTGGAGCCCACCCGTCATCCAGGAGAACTTAATGCATTCAAACAAAGCTACCCATCTGGTACTATCCCACCACTGATTTTTAAGCCTAAATGGAGAGGAAAAAATGTCTTCTGAAGCAACTGTGCTCTTGTTTTCCTCCTGATATACCTCACAGCTAAGTACAACAGTTTTCCTATCTAGCTTAGGTCTACTGTTCGGGTTTGGAATTTGCTTCCCTTTGCCATGTTGAGCCAATGTCAGGAGAGGACAGCTGCAGGAGAAAAGAAGAAATTCTTCATGTGTTTTGAATTTGTGAAGTCATTCCCTTTGTATACAAATAAAATTTCTTACAGACTGTACATTCCAGACATAGATATAACCTGAACATAAAACCTGGTGAGTAGCAGCAGCAAATATCTCTCAGATAGACATGTAACTGCTGGTCATGCCTGTACAATAAATGATGTTGAGACTCAGTATTCCATGGACACACTTAAAAGATACTTCACTTATAAAAATAGTTGCCTTACAAAGTGCAGCATGTAAGTGTACTTGTCTTGTTGACCAAAAATTACACAAAGATTTGGAGTGTCCTTCCCTCTTTCCATCCATCTTAATATAGCAAAAATTAAGCTGCTAGTTGAGGAACTACCTGCCTTGACATGGCATTTGCATGTATCAAGGAACTGTGTACCGGCACGCACAGGTTACAAGCAGCTCACAAACACTGAAGGGAATAAAGTGATGCAGGTGCGAACCTGAGGCCCAAGCTGATTAAGGTTATGTTCGAGTTGTCATAAATGATACTGGCGTACTGAATTTCTCATGTTTAGCCATAGACATAGAAAGACAGGGAAACCAATGGTAGTTCTGCAAGTAGTGGTAATTTGATTGCTTATGATCACTCATGATCATTTGAACATGCCTTCAAAGAGTCTTGTCTTGCTACAAAGAGGGTTTGGGTTGTAATTGAAGGGCTGCCCCGAATAACATTCTGTCTGCTGGCAAAACTTTGAATATGAGCATGCTGCTGCTGTTAATTTGATTTGGCTGGTTTCTCAGAGGGTGTGAACTAAAGCTGAACTTACTATTTCTCATCAGTGGCTAACGCAAGCACTTTACAACAGACTAGCTCCATTTGAGTACATTTCAGGGATTTCCTTTGTGTATTCAGAAAGGACAGGCAAATTATTTCAAAATTAAATATGTAGAATGACCCAGTTTATTGCAGCTTAAATAACCGTGGAACACATCTTTGAGAAATCCCAGATCCATAGAAAAACACATTACCTGTAAGGGTGCAATAATGCTGAAGGGCTGGCTATTTTTCCTAAGCTAGGCTCATTCAAGAGAAGTAAAGTGAGTGCAGCTCACTTGCGATTTCTCTGTAGTATAACACAGCCTCATCTGCCTGTGGTCACACAAAAAGTCTGTGATGGGCCATGAAAGTAAATCTGTAGCTTAGTCACTCTGTAGCATCCTAACCGCTGAAAAAGAGAAGCCAGCAAAAAAATAGAGAAAGCAAGTAGAGAAAAAAGGAACTTCCTCCCTAGTTATCTATCTCCTCACTTTATATTTTTATGTCTTTTATGTTTTGAACTCCTTGCAAAAATTTTTCCTTGTAGCACAGTTATCTTCAATACAAAATAATCTGATATCCCACTTATCTGCAATTTTAGAAGGCTTCGTGCACCACATTCATATGTAGCAATTGTTAGAATGATGACTTTATCAGTTGCCAATATTCGTTCATTCAATATGCAACAGAAAGTAATCTTAGCTCAAAGAGTTTTTAAAAATATTTTCCATAGAAGTTAATGCCTGAAATACATGAAATAAAGTTCAGTATAATTAATATAGTAAAAGTCTCAGTCACCAAAAGGAAATTGCAGAATGTGGGTGTCATGCTGCTACCTGTTGCCTAGCAATGTTGCATACGTGTGGCACAAGATTGATAGATATCACCCACTCAGATCGCTGGATTCAGACCTTCACTGCCGAGTTGTCAGTTGGAAAAACTGCCAAGAATCAGAGAGAGAAATAACAGATGGGAAGAGAAGCATCACAGAGTAACTTCACCTCAGTGTCCAGCACCATACTAGCCAAAAGATCGGGGATGTTAAATATTATTGAGTCTATTGTTCCACAGGTCTATGTAAATACGTACATGTATATAAATACATATGAAAGAAACTTGCTTCCCAGCTAGGTATATCTGGGTTGTGCAAGTTGAGGTAATGATATCCTGAAATTAAAATGGCAATTCAGTTTCATAATTTTTAGTGACTCACACTGCATTACCTTTAAGTAGGTTGAACAGAAAATTCTCTGATATTATAGATAATTATAACGTTATTATAGCATTCCTGATAGCAAATGCTAAAGTTAAGATTAAGATGCAATGCAGCATTTTAAGCAACTCATACGTTCTCAAAATACACTTTTTGCTAAAATTTTCCATGATCCACTTGGCTTCAAAGTCAGCTTTTACTGAGAAATCTTTCTGTGGAATTAGTTCTGCCATTTTTGAACCGAGTCGAGGAGCCTCCATATGCTCTATTTAAATTCTGGACTTGCATAATTCCAAAAAATGACTAAAGATAGAAGTCTTAGACCTGACAGGTTTTATAATTCTCATTAGAGGAAGAAAATAGTCTTGGTTTGAAGAAAATTAATTGTTTAAAAATAATGGCATCCAAAACAATTTACTACACATGCACAAGGACAATCTGAAGATGTTTTTTTCAGGCCAAAATGGTTTTAACTACTGTTGTATAAGAAGGCACGCTCTTAACTGTTTAAAGTTGTTACGCTTGAGGAAAGCCTTATTTGTTTAGCCCCATCCATTAATAAGGATTCATTAAAATAATACAAGGCACCAGAAAAATCTAATTATAAAAAGACCAAACAATCAATCCAATAGAGCATGAACTGAACAGCCATCTGTTGAACAGTCCCATCTGCAAAGAATTCAACATCCATCTTAGTCGCGGAAAATAGAGGAACTAACAACACAAAAGCCAAGGAAGGCATGGTAAACAGTAATGAGTGAGACAAGTAAAACAAATGGGAGTTATGGTTGATCCTAATGCCCACGAAGGGTGTGGATTGTTTCTTTTCGGGATCACAACAGCGGACCATTGATGGATGCTGAAGAGAATGATGGTACCATCCCAGACTTGCAAAATTCACTGGATAATACAGAGAGGGATGCGATAGCATGCAGCACATCGGGCTACTGTCACCAGCAAGCTCCTCTGAAGCCTGCGGTGTTAGAGCTGCTCTAGTTCCAGCACTAAGCCCGGGCTTGGTGCCTCCGTAATGTGGCTGTACGAGTATCTGCTCTGCACCTCACTTTAAGGTGGAAACCCTTCCCTAACGACCCACTCAGGAAAGGGCTTGTTGTGTTCACAAGAAGTATCTTAATTGCATGCCAGTTTTGCTGACGCTTGGTGTTGTTCGAGGCACTTAGATAAGGTTTTCAGAAGTATCAAATGACTTAAAAACTACAAGTATCAGTAAGCACACTGCTGCCTCCCAGTCAGCTCCTGAAACACCCACAGAGCAGTTGCTGCTCACCACAGCCAACTCCCACACAGAGCCTGGGACTCGGGGTCTCTTACATAGAGCAGAAGACCCAAGCAAGACAGGTGCATGAAAAGCTAGTTAGCGCTAATTAACAGAAAATGCTAAAAGGAGATGTGTTGTGGGCCTCTACCCTTCCTCAGGTTGGGCACCTGAGCAAGCTGGAGTGGTGGGCTAGCAGCTCCTCATGAGGATTGGAAGCCCAGCTCTGCTGTTGCAGGTAGGTACCGACTCTGCATTTTTGAGGAAAATGAATAGGTGTCTCTTTATTTCCTTTTAAAATCTAACAAGAGGAAGCAGTCGTAGGGTTATTCCCTTTTATGAAATCTCCTAGAGGTAGAGTGGCTGAAAAATGAAAGATTTCAGTTGCTTGCATATGTCCTGAGTGGTTCAAAACTGTACCTTTGAGTGTGCATTTTCGACTACAGGGGAAAATGAGGAGGGTCTGTCCTCTTTGATGAGGTGCACAAGCTTTCTGGCAGGGAGTGAAAATTCATGGGCTTGCAGAGAGAGCACACAGGAGAGTTAGGAAGCCAGAAAGGAAGGGGAGCTGTTGTGGCCCCCCCATTTTTATCTAATACTGCTGTAATGCAAAATGTTTTCAACAGCCTTGAGAGTGGTTTTAGAAACAGTAAAACACAGAAGCATAAAATCATAAGAAAGAAGGCTTGAGGCTCTAATGAGAGGATTTTGCTGACTTTTCTATGCTGTTTCTTGACCTCGACATGACATTCGTCTTTTTTTATCATTAATATGCATCTTCTTGGCAGCTGGTGATACAAAACGATGGCTTTTTTCTCTGTGACAAAGGAGAAAGTATTTCTTTTCATTTATAGCTAAGGGAGCAAGGCAGGAAGCCTAGTCTTCTTCCTGCAGTAATGTGGGCAACCTGAGAAAAAAGTGAGCTGGGAGGCCCTGGAAGAGCATGTGCCATTACTCTTAATCTTCTTGTGGGTCTTCTAGTATTACGAGGCTTAATTCCAATTTGGCATTTATCTTCCACTCAAATATTGTGATAACATTTACTTTGAAAAGAACCGAAGTAAGATAACGGACCAGTTCAGTCTTGCTTAAGCCTATTTAAAGATACACACCTTTCCAGCTTGAGGAATGTAACATTTGAGCTCCATCCTGACTATAAGGATGTCTTTTCTCAACGAAAAGGGTGGAAGGGTGCCAATAGCAGCCCTATTATTTGGCAGGCAGGAGGTAACCTTACAGTAAACAGCTGTCAACTTCACAGTCTAGCTGAATTTTAATGGCTCAAAGACTAAAGAGAGCTACGATTTTGCCTGAACCCTTGAGGTCTGTTCTGAATTACTTGGGGCTACAGTTAAGCTATCGCGTTAGGGTCATATGACTTGTCTATATAAATTCCTCAAAGGTGCCATTAAAATGTCAGTTCTTAACTTGGCTAGAACTATAAACCACTTCAGCACTGTTTAAATCTCTGATCTAGTATAAAACAATCAAAACAGAATCAAAGGAATACTGTGTGGTTGGAGGCATACTCACATTTAACCACGTGCAGGTGTACGCCATTGCTCCCCGTCATTTCAGGTTGGTCTTGTTCTGCGTGCAGTGGAGAGTCAGACTTAGCCTGGGTAAAACAATAGTATTATTTACTAGGAAACTCAGGGAATTTGGCCTTCTAACTTAACTTCAGTGTGTAAATGCCCATCCCTTTCCTTATTTCTGGGTGTCCGTCAAAATATAAGAGGGATTCCCAGACCCTCAAAATATGGACAACTGCTTAATAAAGTCCTTCCGTTTTTAGAGAAATACCTGTTGTGATTATTATCACTCTCAAAATATTGATAGGGATTGGAAACCAGAAAGGACTGTAACCTTCAAATCAGGCCAGTGGCAAGTACAAGTGTGAATCACAACTTGGAAAAGAAAAAAAAATAAATCCCCACCGTTTGGGGATGACTGTGCTGAAGCAGTGATTTATGACCATTTCTTATACATAACATTTAAATCTGTACTGTAATTCTGCACTAAGGCAAGTAGCTTCAGTTACTGCTGTGGACTAGGCACACGCACTTACCTATCTGTTAGTGGCAGCAGACAATTAAAGCAGTAATTTAATTGGGGATTCTGGAGCAAAGAGTGCTGGGATGAATATGGATACCTTAATGAAGGATCAAGCTGTGGTAATGGGCCCTAGTGGTAATGTGCAGTATGATGAGCTGGGGTTTTGATTTGAGGAAAGTTAAATAGAGATGCAAAACTACAAGTCAGTGAAAAACTATAAATTACAGGTGACTAGATACGTGCAGTTTCAGAATCGGACGTATTTGCCTATGCCTGGTATGCCTCATGAATATATACCTGCATGATATCGATATTTTTCTTACAGGTTTGAGTAAGGTTATGCATTTTCTAACAGTGCGGCTGTATACCAAAGCACTGTCTGTTACGGAAGGTGAGGGCAAATACACTCTGCTGTACTTATGTTTTAAGCTGTAATCTTTATATTATTCTGTTACTCCTACTCCATAGGAGTCAGAAATCCTGCAGCACTTCTCAAAAAAATTATACTGCAGTGCTGATGAGTGTATCCTCAAAATGGACGTTGTTTGGAAGATAAACTTGTGCCCTGCAGAGAAGATAAAATGTAGATTTATCGAAGCAAACAACAACAAAAAGCTGTATATTGGATTTTGAGTCCTTTTTATATTTTAGGGTCTATAAAATCAGGCTCCTTGCCCTTTATATTGCAAGTCAAGCAGGAGCAACGGTTGAAAGTTTTCTCGATCGCCCATCTTTTATGTCCCCTGTAATCAAGCATATACCAAATTCCAGAGTGATCTGAAAAGAAATACCATATTTCTTTACTAAAAACAAAGCAGAGAGATAAAATTGCTCCTAATGTCTTATCAATAACAGTTTTCTTTTGGTATCAAGGGAAGTTAATTTTCTTGATATCTCACCAAAGGCATGGAGGCACTTTCGGTACATTCAAGTTTATTTCCAAAGACTTGTGCCTCTTCACTTAGGACTGGATTTATTGCCTCTGCAAAAATGCAGGTAAAACAGGCTTTATGCTGAAGAAAAAGGCAAAGCAGGAGGATTGGGTAGACGTGCCCATGGAAAGAATACAGAGCAACTCCTCCATATCCGCTCCTCGGTCCCCTGGCTGAAAGCGGCAGCTATTATGGCTGCTTTCCCATATCTTACACTTGATGTGTCCTTGTTCCTTTTCCCAGCTGGATCCAGGTTTGCCCTGTCCTGCCCTGTGTGGAGCCATGATGAGCCTCAGTGTTGTGTGGAGTCTGTTGTGTTAAACAGGATGTAGTAAATAACTCGGAGTCAATGCACAACATTGAACTCTCAAGCATTGGTTGGAAGTTCCAATATTGAGAACTTAGCTTACTTATTGCCATGGAAATCACTATTAAAAAGACTTTTAGCTTATACTAAAGGTACAAAAAAATAAGGGAAGGCAAAATACATTTGAAATGTGAAGTACAAAGACTTCAATTTTAAAAAAAAACATTCCATATCCCTTCAGTGAGGGGAACTTTTATTAAGGGAACCCTTGGTTTGACAGTCTCGGATGATTAAACTTGATATTAAGTGTCTTCTCAGGGACAAAAAAAAGTAAGTGCAGTTAAGCTGGGCTGCTGCTGTTCATAGACGGTTTTTGATTTTTATGAAACAACTGATCATGGCCTGACCATCGTGCAATACCTCTGCCTTGATAACTCCTGGCCCCTTGTTGCCTCCTCCCATCTCTAAAATATAGAAGTTGGCAATAGCTATTTTAACTCTTTGCACTGCTCTGGGGTTTAATTAATGGTTCTTTATAGAGAACTCTAACAATATTTATCAATATTCTTGCTATGAGGCATTGAACTTTCTCTTCCAAAGTTTTTAAATGAAAGATGACACTCCCCCCCCCAAGGTATTGCGTAACAATTTATTTTGAAATGTAAAAATAATAATAGAGTTCCTGCATTACTTGTTGCAATGTGTGTGAAAGATGCTGTCTAAAAGGCATGATAAAGGAGAACTCTCTTATTAGGGATGTCATAGGGGATAGTGAATAGATGCAGGTAATTACTATTTCAAATATCTAATGACCTTTTCACTACAGCACAATGAACCTCTATCACGCTCGGTTGCTTTTGGTAGAATATGCGATCTTCATGCATACGGATGCACAAACAGCTTCCTTGAGTTCCTAATAGAGTAGTATAATTCAAGAATTTGCATTGTAGTTGCTATTTTTTCCAGATGTTGGAGTGTGAAGTTTGAGAAATGAATGGTTTAAGTTTGTATTACTCGGACTACGGCCAGAATTTGGAATGTGTGGTGGTTCTGTATCATCTGGTGTGAGCACAGTGAGGACTGGTGAATGCCAGCGTAAACTGTAAAGGCGGCATTGATGATAGGAGCGGATCAACAGGGACATTCGCACCAGTGCAGTTCTCTGGTCTTATGTGGAGACACACAAAACAGTGACAGGTGCAGCATCTGCTGAATTTAATTGTTTGTAGTGTGGCAGCCAGGAATATACTTCAGTTTGCTCAACAACCAAAAGTGTTCAAATTAAAAAAAAAAAAAAAGTAGCATTCAAAAGAAGATCAAAAATACTTCATTACCACTCAAACAATAAGCTACAATGTTGAAGTGTTTAATTATAAAATGAACAATAGAACTTCTGTGTTATTTTGTGTTTAGGGACAGCCTGGAGAAGCTAGAGTTCTGAGACAGAAAACGAAACATATTTAGGGCTTCTGCGCTCCAATTCTAGGGGAAATAACAGGGCCTATTGTTGCTGTCTGCATTGTGAAGTCGTCAGTCTATTGATTAGGAGGCACCAGCCCCTGCCACAAAATATTAGAGCACTTGCTTATACAGAAGTATCAGAACTACTCAGATGGTTCTGACTAGACAATTTCTCTTTGTGTTCAGGTCTGGGGTAACTGGAAAAAATATAGGTGGAGTCAAAATATCCTGTCTGAGAAGAACAATTTTACTCGCTACTTACGTTAATCACAATATGTTTAGGCTAAACAGCTTGATCGTGACTCAAGTGTGTGGGAGAATTTCTTAGAATCACGTAAGATTACTATGTGGTTCCTTCATTCCAGCTAGTGCTATATTCACACTGGAATACACAGAAAGAGTATAATGCTTTTCATCAAAAAAAAGTGTCTCACTGCCATAGTTCACTGTTTAGAAAGAGTGAGGGGGAAAAAAATCCCAAAGGATTTCTTGCCTGCTCAGAATTTTCTCGTTAGCTTTTGATTCTTGCATCATGCAGTGAGAACCCAAAAACCCAACGTGAGCCATTTTGTGGTAAATGTAGAAGTGCAGCATTTCGTGCTTTCAATACATGAAACCAAACTGGAACAGTTTTCGATATTTATATTGAGACTGGGAAAGCAAAAGATGTCTTGGCTGAATGGTTCCCCTTCAGCCCTCTCTGTTGGAGAACTACCTAAAAGACCCTCTAAGGTGGCGATTTCTGGACAACAGAATGAATTGAGTTAATAATCTGAACAGGGAGGTAAAAGGTAGTTTACAGTCATAGCTAGTGTGAAAGCCCTGTTGTTTCTTTAACAAAGGTATTGACTGACGTGGGACTGCTATAAATCTTCCTGCAAGAAGTCTGTATGTATACAAGCTTGAAAATTAAGTCTACCCTGTTGTGATGGAGATAGAAAAAGACCTGACTCTCAAAATTTCACTGGTCTGTAAAATAACTAAAATATTTGCCAGGAAGGAGAAAGACAGTGTGATTTGATACACATTTTCAAAAAGAATATTGAAGGTATACTTCCATTTAATTGAGACATTAATCCTAGAAAATTGGCTTCTACGCATAACCTGAAGCCTATATCACATTCTTCTACTTGTTTTCTGATATCACCAATTGAAAGCATATCACAGAAAATAAATCTGTTTTCTTGTTCCAAATATGAACAATTTCAAAAGAAAACACTGAGCTGAAGTGAAATCTGAAGGGGGAAAAAAAAAACCCCCAGTAACCGCAACGGATAAATAAAATGACTGTCTCTAATAAACTGAGAACCTGAGTACTGTGTTTGACCATAATACAGGAACTATAATTTGGCTCACAAACCTCTCAAGAAGTAGTAAAAACTGTTATGTGTTTTCTTGATGAGAAGCTGGGCATGCTGTTGACCTCATCATTCTAAGATGTTTCTTCTTCTCCCGGTATTCAGAGCACACGGCACTTCCACCGAAATCTTCTGTTCTGATTGCTGAAGTGTTATATAGCTATTTTCTTGTACAATTGAAGCTATGCAGAAACCAAAGCATAGATCCCAACCATGCAGTCGTAAAGGGTCTTGGGGAAACATTCGGATAATAAAATGTACACTGCGAATACTGAACGCAGCTGTGAAAAGTGGTCAGTCATCTTTCTACTAATATTCCACAGGCTATCTGTAAGTGGCAATTATGAACTACCTGTCATTTAGGCAATGGTTAGTTCACTAACCAGTAGGACAGTCACCAGACCATGCTGTTGGACTGGTAGACTCCATTGAACGGCTGCATGCACAGAAATAGAGTTCTGGGATACACTTCTAATTGCAATGTAATTCTTTATAGAAGGTATACCATTACGAGCACAAGCTTTTCTGATAAAACCAGATCCAAAGGGCATAGACATTGACAAGCCAGTCATTGCAATAACTGAATTTTAGGGCTGAGAGGTAGAGATTTAGGTGCTCCAGGCAGAGTTTTAGCTTGCAGACTTTCAGGATGTTGCCAGGTAGCAATGCTGTGTGATTGCACCCTGGGGTTGGTCAGGCTGGCAGGAGTGTCAGCTGAGGAAGGAAAGTTCGTGGCGATGCTGGAAACAAAGTTGGCTCTTTCATTGCATTATAATGAATTATGTAATTTTGCTTGGCACATGGTTTACCTTTGATCCATCCAGTTGCTCATGGTCTTGGCCCAAATCTCAATTCCTCTCTCTGTACCCTATGACTTTGACTCTCCTTTATAATTTCTCACAGGCAAAGGATGGGTTTCTTTCCTGGTCATTTAATGTTAGATACTGAAATGTATTCAGGCACCTGAATTTCAAGAGAGAGATTATATATATTTAAAATTCTGGCACTTCAGGCTATTTTAAATTGGGAAAATTCCTTACTTTTTGTAAGATTTGTTATGTCTGCCTTTCAGGAGGAGACACCTGCTTTGATTTTATTGTTAGTTGAGGTAATTTAATGCACATTAAAGTATATGTGCATTTCCTTAATTTGCATGCTGTGAACTGCCCCAGGGTTTCAGGACCGAGTCTTTAGCTGATAGACATCTGGGAAACTTTCTGTAGATTTCAAAGAAGCCATGTCAATTTACATTAGCAGAAGATCTGATCTTTAATTTTTTTCCATAATGGAATATCTGAGCTGAATCCAAAGGTCCGTAAATGACATCCCCAGGTGGGGGTGAGGTGTCCAAAGACATTTGAATCATCCTTTCCTGTCTATATCTTTTTATGCAGAAGTACTTCACTAACTGTTTCTCTAAACGTGCATGGAAAAATTGAGGAGCACATAGAATCTATAGTGGAAAGACAGTTGTGTATTTTCATGCAGAATTGATGACTAGTTATGGGAGGCAGAATTACCAACTCTAGAGAACACAGATGTTAACTGGCATAATGCCCTCTTGATGCAAATAAATACATTAGATGCTATAAAAGATTTTAAAACAGGAGAGCTCATCTTGGCAGGAGATATATTTGCTGGATTTGTGCTATTCATTTTGTTTTATAGAATTGCTGTGGAATTGGAATAGACTATTTGAGGAGCTTCTAAATGCTCCAGTGGCATGAGACTTTAAATTCATTTTATTTCTGATGTTTTTAAAGGGGAAAAAAAAAATGCTTAATTTGTGCATAGACCCTTCACCTCCTTTAGTACCCAAAAGGTCTGAGCTACATGCCTTGTAAACTAAGCAAAGCCATTATCACAAAGCAATGAAAGGCTGGACAACTGTTCAAACATGCGGGGTTGTTAGTGTGTCTGGAGCACTACTGAGGGGAGCTTTCTCCTTCCGTTCTGAAGCTGTGATATTTGCATTCTTCCTCCATCATTAATGTTCTTTATGATCCAGGTCTCATCATTATCCCCACCAAGTTTTCACCACCTGCCACTCTTCTCAACCCTTCCTTTTATTCCCTGTGTGATTATTTGCATTTCTTCCAAGTAAAACCTGACAGAATATAATGTGACCTGTCTCCTCCCTTTTTCTTCCTACAGCTCTGCTCCTGCTGCCTGCCACAAAAATATGGGAGGCTTTTGTGAGTCCGTGTTTACCTCCTTTTATAACCAGAGGGACATAGACATCTATTTAGGGCAAGAGATTTTGAGGCCAAAAACCTGTTGGCATGCCCTGGGAAGAGTTGCCAGGGTAGTTTAAGGCAATGCTATCCCCTGCTGTTTGCATTGGATTTTTGGTACGCATCCGTTTTATGAAGGCAGTGGAAGGGACCCACACCTCAGCCACTCACTTCAGTACCAGGATATTAGTACAAGCCCAAATCGCGAGGGTTTGAAGAGTGCTGGAGGAGGTGGACAGTGGTTCGATTTGTTATGGTATTTCCTATCTTTGAGGCTTGCGACTACTTTGTGATGTTCATTAGTAAAAGAGTAGAGTGAAAAGCAGGAGGGAAATGTCAAATGTGAGCCTTAGTTTTTTTTCCCCTCTCTCCTAGATGACTGCCACATTCCATAGCAGCTGCTTTTATATCTTGCAATCATTTTTTTTCCCCCAAGACATGTCCCGTTTAACTTCCTGATCTCATTTTTCAAGCATTTTGAAGCATTTTGCCACCTCCCTTTGTCCCTTCTGTTTTTCCTGATGTCAAGATAGCTTTTTTGTTGCATGCTGTTGTTTTATGAAGCCTTTGTCTCCTTACACTCATCTCTCTCTCCTCTACATGCTACCATGAGCTCCCTTTACTAGTGTCTGCATTTCTGCGTCACATCAATCTCGCAGTATGACAGATGCAGCCTCTAAAATAACCTGTGCATGATGCATACAACCTGAAAATAAACATTTATTTCAGTGTTAGGTGCGTCATACCTGCAAATAACCTCATTTATCTAGACACATTTATTTTAATGCTTATTGTATAAATACCAGTATCTCGGCATACTCTACAATACCATCTGCCACTTGCTCTTGTATTATGCATAATTTAATATAGCCCTATGTTACTCCAATTTTTTATGCTGCCAAGTTCATACATAGCTTCATACTTTGACAAGGATACAAGTGTGTTATAAAGATTACAGAAAATATTACACTGAGGTTTAAAGTGGTGCTTTTGGGCTAGAGAATGTTAATTCAGAGAAGGTATCTGACACTAGCAGTTGCACAATGTGGATTGGTGCAGTATTTTTTCCATACTTGTTTTGAATCTTCTCAATAACTTAAATAACCCGGGGTAAAATGGCAGAATTTTATGATAAGAAATAAAAGTATATCCCACCTGCTCACTGATTTGACTCTTCAGTTCTCCCCAGGCTAGAGAAAACTCAATTCATGTATTCAAGTGAATTAACCTACAACTTACTGGATTGCTGGAATGTTTCTGTGGACCACTATCTTTGACATGACACTGCAATGGCTATACTTGATCAGAGTGTTGCTGTCTTGGTTCTTGAAGAAGCCAAATTAACTCGGTAATTAGTGTAACACTAAAGAGATGCAACAAGTCCTGCAGTAAGCTGTCATGTAACCAGCATTAGTTTCTCCTGCTTCCATGGGTTAGTTTAACTTTTGGAGCCTGAGATTGCTTTTACCTTTGTTTCACATTCCAGGACATGCTTGGGTATTTCCATTCATTCCAGGTTTTTATAACATAATTATTTTATATTAACGCTTTAGGGGAAAAAAAAAAATCAGAATTTTCAAGAGCTAAAACTCGGTGCCTGTTCTTAAAAAAGCATTCAGTATCACAAGCCTAGCCTGTAATCATGAGTTGTTTGCATCGCTGCATGCCCTTCCTCAGGGATATCGCCTCTCTTTGCAAAGTTCCCACAGATGATTGTTAGAGGCTGGGAACGTGGTCTCATGTCGGCCCTGAGGATTAAAAATAAGATCAAGTCAGCAGGAACTGATTTAACTTAACACCTCCAAGTTCTTTAAATACCCTTTTAGCTCTCTGTGGGTTCTGGCCTCGGGGTCCAAGGCCATAGCTAAAATCCAACAGAGTTTCCCGGATGACAGGACTACTGGAAGCCTCAGCAGAGCACAGAGGTCTCCTGAGAAATGCCACCCCCCCGAGCTCACCAGCTGGCTCTTTGTAACACGGGTGATTGGGCTTTTCAGCAATACTTATGCAAAGCCACCCTTCATCAATTCTGAAACAATTTGCGCTTGATCGCTGGTACTTTTTCATATTTAGGCTAAAACAGTTCTCATTACCCCCATCTTGCAATCACAAATCCATTTTTGGTCAAAGTGATTTTAGAGGAATTTGAGAACATTAGTTCTAATAATGATGAAAAAAAGCACAAATTTGATTGTTAAAGCGGTGGCCAAGAGCTACTCCTGTCATTGATGCAGAAAGGACTGATTGGATGCAAAAGCCCCCTATATTCTGTGGAACTAGGGAACAAGACTTCAATATTCCTACCCTCATTGACCTCAGCAAGGCTTGCGCTTTTCAGGGCTCTTCTAGTAGGTATGAGGCTAAAAAATACTTCAGCAAATTCAGTGCCGGCTAAGCAGTAGGTAAGTTTGGCTCATTTCAGAGCCTTGATCTTATTAAAGAGAAGCTGTATATGTGGAGCAGATTTTTCAGACCAGAGCATGAAAACTCTGGGTATTAAGGTGCTCGATTGGGAATTACAGTTGGCTCTGCTGTTGCTGTCCTAAATGTCTTTTCCTTTATCGTGGTTCAGAGCCCTCTGTTGCTGTTCACACTCCACCCCAGGCCTATGGTGGATTTTATGTATAACTTTAGAGTCTCCAGAAAGAAAAGGTACTACCGATATGTAAAATTGAATTAGATGCAGCTAAGGTGACTGGGATGCAGTGTTTTGGCACAGCTGTTTAACAGGGATATTTCTCAAGGAACCTGATTTACCCTTAAGATATGGAACAGTGATAACTGTAGCTTAACTGGAACAATATTAGTATAAATGTACATAGAAGAAAATAGCCTAGTGGTGGATACCAGAGATGCCGAACTCATCTGTCCCCCTCCACGTTTAAGAGTGATTTTTTTGGACATGATGTGTAGTTTCTCAAGTGAAGAAATAAAACACTCTACCTTTTTAAACTTAGCTACAAGTTAGCATCTCTTAACACTCAATTATTCTGTGTGCTCTTAATGAAAGCTGTTTAAGTAAAATTGCACAGAGCATTGTATCTGTAAGAAAGTATCAGAAATTATACATAAAAGTAAAAAGAACTGCAAAGTAATTTTCCTTATTGTTTTATCCCCTCCATTTTCTTCCTGAATTTTGCACTTGAAATTAAATTGAGTCTGCTCCCAAAAGGCAAAATACAAAGATCATATGCACAAGGATCATTAACGGACTGTGCTGGAGTGTCCTTTTGTGGGTCTGTATTTTACACGTCCGTTACACTAATTACCGAGTTCTTGTATCACCAATTCATGTTCATTGTACTTCTCAAAGTACAGAAAAAAGAGAAAAATAAAGCATGATTTCTGGCTTATTTGTGTTATTTGATGATGTGCCCTGATATGCCCTCTCTCATTTTCAAGGGACTGTCATTTAAGTAGAAGGCACTTGAACTTACATTCTAATTTTGTGTTAAATAACTAAGGCACAGGAGCTGGGCTAAGGCATTTAGCACCATGTTCCTCCTGCTCTTTCAGGTGCAGAGTGGGGTGTGCCTGGTGTACACTGCAGGGGTCATACCAACGAGTTTTGCACAATCAAAGGCAGGCTGTCTCTGTTTTTTTTTTTTTTTCCAATAATCACAAGCATTTACAAATCTCAAAAATTGGAATTTAGTCTGGTTTTGATAATTGGCCTAATTGGAGGTTGCAGCCTGCTTTCGACAGGGGAATGAATCTCATTTTACTTAAAATAGAAAGAAATTTGTTCTTCTCCTGTTGTTTTTGATAGGGTGCTTGACTACTCTATAACCCTTGTGGGAAAATATTTTGCTTAAGTTCTATTTTTATCTCCTGTTTGTTTATTTTTAATTACTACTTCAGTACTCTGGGATTTACCATCGATCTTCGTCTGCCTACACAATTATCCTTAGCTTGCTGAAGGGTTTGTTTATTTTTTAAGTTTTATGTGCTCTTTTAACACTTTTTTTAGTGTGCGTGTCTAACTACTTGTAACCTGAGCATTCTGCTTTACTTGGAGGAAAGGTGCGTTAATATTACTGCTGTTACAAGGGTGTAACACAAAGGGAAGATGTTGTCTGAACACTATTGCTGTTTTGGGGTGATTGTCTTTGTAATAGCATCTCGGGGGAACGTGCACCACGGAATGAGGTGTTTCTGCCCCAGGGTTACCTAGGGAACACTGTAACATAAAATGTGGGAGGTTAATGTCTTTAAGAGTGTTTTAAATGCACTGAAGTTCTTTGCAAAGTGACTCCCACTAGCTTGAGAAATACCTCTTAAATTTATGAAAAATTTATCTGTAACTTCACTGGAAGAGACAGTTTCTACTTCTCTCAGTACTGGAGGGTCTGCTCCTTATGTAGGTTTTGCAGTATAATTTAAAAATTAATTCTGCCATTTTAAGTTAATAAAGTCTTATCTTTAAGTAGATCAGTGTAATTCAACTGATATAACCTAAGGTGCTGTCCTAAAATGTGTTTTTCTCCATCCCTGAAGAAATTACTTTTCCCATATAAGCAAATGGGGAAAACATTTTCTGTCCCAGTTAAAATAATATTGGCAGCAAACTCCAACCTTTTCTTCAGCTCTGAATGTGTTTGGGTATCAGTTAAAGATTTCTGATGTATTTCTTCCTAACTTTTAAATACATATTGTACAAATTTGGCTGGTGTTGAAAAGGGATGCAGTGTGAACTGTAGATTGTACTGTTTGAGCTGCACAAGGAGACTCCTGCACCCAGGTGGATCTCCCTGATGGCCAGTGCCATTCTTCTTGAGTTTGCTTGCTCATGTATTTACTGGAAGGAACTTTTGGCTGTGAATGTCAGTTTTGGACATTATTTAGTAATAAATAGTAACTTTTGGGTTGTGATTAGTCTGAGAGCTGCTCTGAATGTCTCATGTTTTTTGCTTTCCAAAATTATGGGCTGAACAATTTCTAAGAAAAGGTCTGAAGAAGGTTGATCATTGAATCATCCTGTAAAATTCAAGAGAGCTGTAATTATAAGCAGTAGAGAAAATCTATAGAAAGGAAATAATTTCCCATTAAATTCAATGGGGCAGTTGTCAGCTTATATAAATAGGTGAATTTATTGATTTCAGTGGAGCCTGCTTACACAGTATGACGATTCAACCCTATGAGTTTTTGAAGCGAGTTCTGTAGAACCCATTTTATGCCAATTGCTTTCATTTTTATTCAGTTCAATATGACTAATTATTACTGTTCCTTCCTTGAGAATGGACCAAAAGGCTCTTGTCAGAGCCTTCTGCTGAAATGACTCACTCAAGAGAATGATGAGTAGTGACAGATCTTGCAACTTATCAGTGAGGACCAAGGAAATTTGTTGTCATGAGTGGTGCCCACACATGCTGGAAAGCTCAAGTCACTGTTAGGCTAATCCTGAACTTGATTTTCCTGCCTCACTGTATTACGTATGGCCACAGAACTACAGTCTCACTGCAGGCTGTAAAAGGTCAGCATGCTGTGCAATTAATCTAAATTACATGCACATTTCAGAATATGCCACATTGCATTATTTTAACCATCATACCAACAATTACTGTAGTTCAGGTAGAGTTCACTTTGAAAGTTTCCATTGGCCTTAAGTAAAGAACCTTTAGTTTTGTAAGAGAGAGTGGCATAAACCCCTTTATTTTCTCTAGCATATGAATTCTGAAACAATTACAGCTTACCCATTTTCCCTCATTCTCTGCAATTCTTGGATTTACTTATGTTCCCCTGACTCGGGGAAAATATTCATTAGGACAAGCACGTACTGTTCCCCTAACTATATCAAGTTTGAATTGCTGAAGCTGGTGGCTGGTGTAGCACCTCCACAGAGTTTGTAGGGAAATTTTTAAAGAGAAAACAGCACCTGATCATGCAGCTTACCCAGATTTTCATGCTAAACTAGGGGGAAAAAAAAGTTGATGTTTTAACTGTCTCCCTTTATTTCCTTCTCCGATATATTATTTGGGGTAAGATGCTTTCTGCCCCGTGCGTGTACTACTTCCGACTGCGCTGCAGGGGTGCACAGCACCTTAAAAGCTATTTACTCTGCCAGGGCATGAGCCTCTATGCCTGAAGGAGCAGCGGTACTGGGAGGGATGGCTGTAGGAGACGGGGTGATTGGGGTTTGCTCAGGCTGGTCCTTTAACAGTGATGGTAGCTGAAGAACAGCTTCAGACTAAGACTGTTGTTATCTCCACTGAACAGTGGAGCAGTGAACTTCAATACCACATCGGCTTTTCTGAATGATGATATTTGCTTGAATTTTCTACATTTCTCTCTCCCTTTTTGGCCCCTACTTAGAAATATATATGTTCCTTTCAATTCAAAGGGAATTGAACTTCCCTTTCAATTAGACCTATTTCACAGATGGAAAAACCGAAGATGGAGAACCCAGTGCTACAAGGTGACTGCTACAGTCATGTTATAGCTGACTTTGCATTTGCAGAGACACCATAAAGCAGATTTCACGCTGCAGCCACCTCGGTGAATGGCCCATGATAGATAACGCCTCGCATACGGGGCACTTGGGTTGAGGAAGGGGATGAATGGCACCGGGCATGCACCACAGATGCTGAACCGTGTGACCACGGCAGCCTGTGGTTAACAGGGTTGTTGGATTCCCATTTGTTGCAAGACGTGCAGAGGACAGGGTCTGAACTGTTCTTTTCAGGCCCCGTGCTGTGTTAATGGTGGTGAACAGCTGAACTCATGTGCTGCTGTTGTAATGCCTCCTTCAGCAGTATTTCCCCATTCCTTTACCACTATATTCTCTCTATATTACCATTTTATAGATGTCATTCCTTCCATCAAATATCATACTTAAGAATGAGAAACTGAGATGAGTAGAATAGGTTTGTTTTCCCCTCTGTGGGAGGCAGAGCGCCCTTCTCTTTCCCCCAAAACACAAATCCTCAAACTCCAGCAGTTAAACTGCAAACCAGAGCACTAACAGTTGGATTTGGAAGCATTTCACACGCACAGATGGGACTCCGCAAGGTGCAAAGCAGTGAAGAATGTTGTAAATTGTCGAGTCAGGTTAAATTTAAAAAGTGAAAAGGGGAGGAAAAAGAACCCAAACCGAGAGAAGTGAAGGAAGAGGCTCCAGATGTGGGTCGGATGGGATCTGACTGTATTCCAACGTTTCTTCAAGGAAAGTGGGGAAAAGTCTTCAGGGAATGTTTTTGGGGAGCACTGGAGGTGATAAGTGAGGCACAAGGTGTTTTGGAAGCACCTTCCACCCAGGGGAACTGTCTGGTAGGCGGAGGTGGAGGCCTGTCCCACCAAGTCTCCTTCACGCCTGCATGGTGGTGATGTGACGGCTGGATGCTGGCTTGCCTCCCAGCCTCCGAAACGGGAAAGCAGGAAGATACAGGGGAAAGGGAGGGATGCTGCCAGGGCCTGTAGCCCATGCTGGGCTTTGTGGTGCCGTGGCTGGCAGGACAGGAATGGGTCCCCATTGATGGGGTATGGGGTCATTATGTGGAGACTGAGCGGGTTCCAAGCTGCCCCTGACACAGAGGGAGCCGAGGGCTCCCTGGGTCATCTCTTCCTCTTTCTAGAGTGTCCCAAATGAAAGTGTAAACTAATTGGCAGTTTGACTCTCACATCTCATTTTAATACTGCAGTAATTCCATTTTAGACAAGCTGTGTACTTTTATCTTCCTAAGGGATCTCAAACAAGCTTTTAATTTTCAGCAAAACCTTTGCGGATCACCTTTAAGATCAGGGTCAGAGCTAATTTTTGCAGAGTGCCTGAGGCACGGCTCAGGGAGAAGGATGGGGAAGGGGTTTGGAACGGTCTCGGAGGCTTCAGCAGGGGGACCTTCTCATGTCCTGGTGCTTGAGTACGGTGCACGGCACAGACCATGGCGCAAAGCGCAGTTTTATTCAAACAACAAGTTCAGAAACTATTAAGACACAGTTGTAATGAAGCAATATTGTAAAAACCAAAACAAAACAAAAACACCCAAACAAAAAAAAACAAATCCCCAAAAAAACAAACCAAAAAAACCTCCCAAGAAACAATGGGCCATGCCAAGGGCCTACCATGCCGAGGTCCCAGTTTGTGTGGAAAACTCACCAGACTTGTCTAGTTTCATGCTTGCACTTATGAACAAATTTATTTCTCCCCTCCTTTCCTTCTTCTGGTATTGCACCTATGCCTCGTGTACTGGCACACTGTGCAAGCATTGGAGCTTGCCTCAGGTCTGGGCTTGGTGTAGGTATCTGTTAGTGGAAGCCATACGACAGTCCTGCAGTGGGGTTATGGCTTCTGGAGGGAGCCCGTACCCTGTCCCCAGCCCCAGCATCCACCTTGAGAGTCAGTCTGTCCTGTGATCTGGGGAGGTAAGGAATGTGAATAGGAAATGAATCATGAAGCTACCAGAAAGATGTGAAGCTGGGATAAGATGACAAAACCACTACCATCCCCAAGTGTCCCCCTCCCCCTGTCGTCATCCCCCCCAAAAAAAAACCCAAAACCCCAACCACCAAACAAACAAAAAAACCTGGAAGAAAATGCTAAACCCACTTTTTTTTGTGATGTACAGGGGGAGGAGGAGGCATTATAAACTTCACTACTATGATTCAGACAACAGAAGAGGCAAGAATTATGTAAAGCAGAGAGACTTTAAGTTGGAAAAATGCAATTGAGTTAAGAGGAAGAAAAATTTAGGCTGCATCTCGTGAGAAAGCAGGCTAATTGTGAAATCCTCTACTACGCTTAGATCTGGGCCCCCTGGGAAATAACGGAAAAGACTGTTTCTCGGTGTGTAGAACCCCCTAGACAAAACGCCAGTACTTTAGGAATAGGTTAGGCATAACTGCAATATAGTTCATCAGCAGCAACCCCGTTCCTGCACTGACAGGAAAGAACTAGCTAATTTATCAGTAATAAGGTTTTGTGTATCTCTATTTCCATATGCCGAGGATACTGAGATTGCTGATGAAGGTTTTTGGTTACAGAGGTGATTTTACAAAGTGAGAATTTATCTAATAGGAACAGGTCTAAAACTAATGGTTCATTTTGCATAGGCTGCCCAGCAGCCAGCAGATAGTAATAGCTATTTGCCTCTACTCTCAGCTTAGGCTAGATTTGAACTACTAAATTAAAGGCAAAATAAAATTTAAGGTATTTCTTTAAACTGTTTGGTCCCCCTGGGAAGGCTTTGCAACTGCACTTGTATTCATCATTTAGAAGTCTTCCTGTTGCTTACAAATATCTATCTCCTTGAGACACCTTATCAAAAAAGTGGCTTAGTGTTTTTCATCATCCACTGTAGCCTGTTTTCAAAGCAAAAGACGGTATGTATTTTGAAAATATTTGTTGTTGTAGTTTAACCCCAGCCGGCAGCTAGGACCACAGAGCTGCTCGTGCAGCTCTCCCCTCTTTTCCCCCAGAAGGGCAGGGAGAAGAGGGAGAAAAGGAGGGGAAAGGAAAAGGAAAATAACTTGTGGGCTGAGATAAAGACAGTTTAAAGAACAATAACAGAAAAAGGAAAATTACAATAATTGTAAAAGAATATACAAGATAAAGTAATACAACACAAGTCACTCACCACCTGGTGAATGGGTTGCCCAGCCTGTCCTGAGCAGTGATCACGGATTCCTGCCCCCTGGACAAACCCCCATTTATATACCGAGCGTGATGTCTATGGTATGGAATATTCCATTGGCCGTTCCATTGTTCTGTCTATGCTCCTTCTCAGCTTCTATGGGAAGCTGAAAAAAGTCCTCGACTGGTCTAAACATCACCTAGAGACAGCTAAAACAGTATGCGTTATTGGCATTCCTTTCGTACTAAACCTGAAAACACAGCAACCATTAGAAAGGAAATGAACTCTGTCTCTATCTCGGCTGAAACCAGAATATTTGCTTACAGTACTGTTCGGCAAACTTCAAAATCCATTTCGGGTTTAAAATAAAAAAACCTACTCCTGAGTGTGATATGCAATTGGATATAATTTCACAATGCAAAATGATATTTCAAACTGCCCTGCCCATCCTAAACATGTCAGTCGTCTATAGCTACTGCTGTTTCTATATTCACTGATTTGCAGCAAACGACACAGCTCAGATCTTTGCTCGGTGGTTGCCTATACCTTTCACTGTAGGTAAATATGGTTGGTTTTACCCCCAGTGTTAGCTGAAGCACTTCGTGCCCTCAAAAGATCCAGGGAAGGACTGTTACTCCAAGTTCTCTGTGTTTGACATTGGCTTTTAGTCTGGTTTGAGCTGGAACTTTTCTTAATGCTCTTTATCTCAGTTTTCCATCGGTGACATTTCAAAGTTGTCGCAGGAGCTCAAGCCGGTCTTACTGCAGCTAAAGGGAATATTCCATTTTCTCCTCCATCTTCATTCCTCCACCCTTGCTCTCTGGGCTTATCTGCACAGCTGGTGTCAGCTGTAGCTTTTATCTCTACCTATCCTTGAGTCGGTTCAACTTACTAGGGAAAAAGAAAAAAAAAAAAAAAATGGCAACAACTTGCAAAAAGATGGATAATTTTCTACTGGGTTTGTGAGTGGAATCAAGAAGACCAAATGATGCCAGAGCCAGTGCTGGGCAAGGTCTGGGCTGAGCAAGGTGAGCCTGGAGGGGAAGGTGGGGAACAAGATCATCCCCATTCAGGAGCAGACAAGCAAGGAGCTCTTACCTTGTCTCAGCCGCTCTGGCTCACCCTCCTGAGATAAACGTGGTTTCTTTTACCTGACAGGGCTGCTGCGAAGACAAATTGACACGTGTTCAGCCAATGATTATGGAGACAGCATTGCCCAAACCAAAGATCTGTTTTCTTTGGTTTTGATTACCAAACACACTTTCAATCAGATTAAGGATTTTAACGTTAATTTTCATGTCCTTGTATGCATTCGTCAACTGCACTGTTGAAAATGGAGGAGTATACCTGAAGTAAACGGCTAAATGAGAAATACAAAATTCTGATCTTTATTTTTTTATCAAGAAATGGTTTATTCAGAAACAGACAACTATTACAGTAAGTGCATAAAAACTTACCATGAAAACCTTGTCACTGAATTAATATGCAAATATATGTATTATATTCACATCAAATAAATGAAATCATAATATTTAGATTTAAGGAGCTTTTTCTGTAGAATTCTTGCCCAGAATACAGGCAGGACAGGTTATTTGCATTTTCAGCAGCCAAACGGAAGACAAGTACCGACTGGTTTTTATTATGTGCCATATTTTAGTGCATTGCCTACTACGTACTGTCTAATTTATGTCCATTTCACATCACGGTTATGCCTGTAGTGTAATAAAAATGAAATGTAAATTTCCCAGTACTTTATATTAAATATATTTTCATTCATTTAAAAAACAACAACAAAATAAAGTTATAACAAAATGTAAGGTATGAAAAGAAATGTTAAAAGTTTGTTCTTTCTGGCTAGGATTTATTACTTGTTTATTTTCCATAGGGAAATAACAGAAAGAATAGGAAAGGGAGAACAACAAAATGGCATGCTGCCCGTTCTTTTACCTTTAAAATTATTAATCAGTTTAAAGAAGTTGAACAGGCAAAGTTGACCAAAACATTCTTGTGCATATTGAGCTCAAATGATATGCAACAAAAATGTGTTGAATTTGTGAATGTGCACTCAGGCAGATAGTCCACCTCTACTTTGACCAAACAATCTGATTTTAGATGATGAAATAACACCATCCCAGTAACTTAAATAACTGTAGGTCATATCTCCATTCCAAGAGTTTGCTCAATGGAGGGGGGCTAGTGTGATCAAGTTTAATTAGAAAAGCAAAGTAAAATTGCTGTGTGCTTTGTCCAAAGCCTATTGAGGCTTATAGAAATCTTTCAGCGGGTTTCTTTGCTTCCGTACGTTATCTGTTATTAAGACTGAATTAAACTTGCTTTCTTCAGGCTTAGCAAATTTGGGGTTTCAATAACATTAGCAATATAAGAACCATGCTGGTGAGACAGTATGGTTTTTCCTCTTAAAAACCTCTATGTGACAGCCTTGAAAAATTGTGGGTTTTTTCCCCATTTTTGTTATAGTGAGGCTTCAGTTCAGTATCCTAACTTCGTGCATCTCAGCTGACTGCGGGACTCCGGCGTTTTCATGCCTTACTGGTTGTGGCCTGAGGAGTACCTCCACTGAAACCCTTGGTGTTGCAGAGGCACGTAAGATTTCTAAACTGTATAATGATGTACAAACAGGGCAAACTGGAAATCATTCGCAGGGCTGACGCTGATAGGACCCATGCTGCAGATGTGACACACACACCGCGTGCCTGACATTGCCACGATATAAAACAGCAATGAACACGATTTTCAACATTGGCATTTCTACAGTCCTTTTTCAGAGGAGACTCCTATTTCAAGACACTTTAGGTTTAAATTTTTGCTCAGTATCAGCAAAACTTACTGTGGAAATGCTGAACTTGGCTTCTAATTGCTTTGTACAAAGTGTTGTCTGCAGACAGTAAATGAGCCCTTGCCTTAGAAGACTTCTCATTTGCTTCTCGTGTAATGGTAGACTAAGACTGGTCTTTATGGCATATTCCAATGATTGTGATGAAACTAGGCAAGGCAGTTCTCATAAACTAGTGGTCCTCTGTGGTACATGCTATTCCCGTGATTTTTGTGAAAGAGTTGCTTGTTTTTAATAGAGAATTTGATAGACTAGGTAATACATAGGAAGAACAACAACAACAAAAATACCAGGACTACATTCTGTATAAAACTGGCTAAAGAGTAGGATAAATTTAATTCACAACAAGTGTTGTTCATTGACAAATTATTTCAGGTTCATCTTGATCTGTTTTTAAAAGTTATGCATTTTAACATGCAAGAACTGTTCCAATTTTTATGATCAGTGGCAAGCAATACTTATAGCTTGCTTTCATTATTGTTTTAAAGGTATATGTGACTATAGGACAGCTACAGATACAGTTACTTCATGCTAGAAATATCTGGATATTGTCTAATGAAGTAACTCTTGAAAGTGAACTGTAATAATGCAAATTATTTAAGAACAGTTTTCAAGCAAGCGATTTCTTCCATCATGGTTCATTCTAATAACATTTTTCAAGCATTTAGAGAGTCAATTTATCTTAATTTTAGATTGTTATTAAATTAAGTGATGGTGGCAGTGGGTAGGATGGCTTTTACTGTCTAGAGTGTCACAGTAGAGTGTAATAGTCCTAGATTTGAAATGTTTTCATGCTATTAAATGACTGTTAAAGTATCATGGAAAATGAACAACTAATTTATTTTAAGCTTTCGTATTCTTCTACAGCCGTTTTTCTCCTGAAGCGTTAAGTGACAAATGAGAATCAAAATCTGCTGTTGATGCTTACTTTGCAGTTATATAGAGAAGACTCTTATCTATAGCTGACAAAAAACAGCTTTCATTTTCCATAGCGTAGCTGCATTTCTCTCTCAGAAAGACAACATAATCTATACAGTGTAGTTCTGTATTCGTTCTTGTAGATCTCTGAATACAAGCCTTTCTGTAGGTAGCGCTTTACGTATGTCTGTCAAATACAATCGGTGTTCTGCTCACATATAGATCTTGATTTATGTGCCATTTATTCATCATGTGTCTCTTTCTGGGTGTGCAGCCTGTGTATAAATTACTAACATTTATTGACTATTTGTTACTTTTGGTCCTATTAGTGTTGTTTGTAGGCTGAACAATCTCGGTCTGGAATTAGAGCCTCTAAATGTTGCGATTAGCTTACAGGAGCGGGAAATACCTGTGTAATTTTTCCTTGCTGCTTACATTCCTCTTTAGATCTGTCATGTTTAACTAATTGTTGCTGTGCAGTACATAAGTGTGCAAAATTGCAATGGAGAAGATTCCTCTCCCCGCCCTCCCGCGTGGTACGAGGCCAAACGTAGGTCTGTCACCTGCAGCATGCTTCAGTCAAATCAACAGCGTGTGCTGTATCTTCATTTCAGGAGCACTGCAACCACAGTCTCCTTTCATACTGAAAGAAAATCAATCCTCCATACATGAAAACAGTTAGTAATGGTCTTACTTGAGCTTAACCTACACTGAATTATTCATGGTTGAGTTATCCAGGGAGAATATTACCTTTGTAGTAGACTGCTTGAATTGCCTCTCTTGTTTATTTTCACTGGGGCAATTTACTTGAATAAGGACTGGAAGACCAGGTCCTGTATTTGCTAGACATGAAAACATTGCACACTGACTAATCCACCATGTTGTTGCATTTTTCTTTCTTTTTTTTTCTCTTTTTTTTTTTCTCCCCGTGTTGTGTGTGGGTTTTTTTTTTTTTGTTTAGGGTCCCAGCATGGGGTCCCAGAGTGAATGCTAGTGCATTTGAATTTGGATGGCTCCCTGTTGACATACCATCTGCAGATGCTCGTGTGGAGTATGTTTTAAGCAGCAAACACCTGGGGTGCTATATTAAAAAATGCTCAGCATTTCAAAATCCTAGTGATGGAGCGTAATACGCTCTTGATATGCCACTTGCTGTTAGAACTATAAGCTGGATCCTGCTAAGTCCTAATGCCTCCTGTTGAAGTGAATGATGGGAGAGATGCATGACTTACAGGTGTATTAAAAGGAGTTTAACCCTGCCAAAACTCCTCTTTTATTTAGACATAGTCATTCTAGGCTTATCTCCTTTGCCGTCTCCTTGAAAGACTACAGTGCAATACCCCTAGAGCAAGGGGATGAGCAATAGTTGCTACCAAGCCTTTAGATTCATATGATGTTCCTTATTTTAGTGATGTGAGTTCACAAACGTTCAAGTCGTGTCATTTGACGGTGCCAAGAAGTTTCAGCAAAACTGAACAATTGTTGATGGATACATCCAGGGGTAAAAGATGAGGAAAACCTACAAAGAGCTGTAAGAGTGTAGTGTGTGTATAATAGCAACAAGAAATATAACTACTAACTTGATTTTTTTGTAATGTCCCATTTAGTGGCCAAAAAATGATATAAATGAAGTCGGTAAATATTGAAGTAGTTTTCAGATTAATTTGGAGAGAAGTAAATACAATTTAGGTCATGTTGCTTTTGATGACCCCAAAACCCCATTCAAATAAGCACTATGGATTTTAAAGATCTACCACATCTTGGTTGATGTATTATTGATCATGGTTAGTCAGCAGTTCAGATTTTGTTGCCCAAGACTGCCTAAGGCAGTAAGATCACTTGTTATTAGCAGATTATATTGTATTCAGGTACTTTCACTGCCATTTTTTAAAGGTATTTTTACTGATTACATGTGTGTGTGAGGGAGGAACTTTGAATTAGTTAATTTTGCTGGTTCAAAGTAATAGACTGGGATGCTGTTATCGTTTTCCAGACCCTTTTCTAGAGGCCAATAGGATACAGTCTTCATAAAATGTTTGAACAGTAGCGTAACAGTCTCTAAGGGTGTGTGTCCTTGCCAGGGGAGCTTTAGATTGCATATTAGGAAAAATTTCTTCACCAAAAGGGTCGTCAAGCATTGGAACAGGCTGCCCAGGGAAGTGGTGCAATTGCCATCCCTGGAGGTATTTAGAAGATGGGTAGAGGTGGTGCTGAGGGACATGGTTTAGTGGTGGTTTTGGCAGTGTTAGGTTCACGGTTGGACTCGATGATCTTAAAGGTCCCTTCCAACCTAGGTGATTCTATGACTCTATATGTTTGGCTCACGTGACTGATAGATTAGGAAGCAAAGTTCTTCTTTCTGGCATCTGTCATATGGGCTATCTAAACTCAGGGCTTGGTTGTACTTTCTTCCTTCCCAAAGAAAATAGGTGTAATGCTCTTCAGGATCCCTGCCTTCCCCGCCCACGTAGGAGTCACTGGCAGACTGCAGAGCAAGGAGGAACAGATCCTCTGATGCCTGGAGCTATTTCTGGAGTTGTGGAACTGAGAGAGAAAACAATATTGGGCTGATCACTTAATTAAAAAAAAAAATAATTAAGACAACATCCTGATACTCTTCAGTCTGCTTCTGGTAATATGAGTAAGTCATTTTCATGGAGGAAGTAATTTATACATCTGATATTACAGAACTCATGGCATTAATTATTTGGTGTTAATGATCTGTATTCATGAGTGAAGAGTGTGTTTGAAGTTCAGAAATGCTGTAATGTTAGCCTTGAGATAGAAGCAGTTCAAAGATACACAGGCAAATTATTGTTTCCAGAGTTACTCTGTTTTATTCCACCTTTTGCTATATCTAGGGTATAGCACCTTTCTTCTAAAAATGACGAACTACCTTTCTGCTTATGTTTAGTCAATGATTGTGTGCAAATGTATTACTGGTATTTGTGAGGAAATGTGTCTGTAAAATAAAAAAACCACAAAACCAAAAACCACAAAAAAACCCACAAAAACCCCAAAACCAAACAAAACCCAAAACCAATAAAACAAACAAAAAAACCCCCCAAAAACCAGAACAAAGAAATCTAATGTTCATCATATATAGAAGTTAAATTTCACCTTCTTTACTAGTCAGTCGGGAGGAAACATAGTGGACACAGGTTTACGTGCTAAATATGGAGAACTTCCCGTGTCGCATGCCTAAGTGTTGTGACTGTAGCTTCTGAGACTGACGCAAAATGTATGATATAGCTGATAGTTTTAAAGGAATGTTCCAGCTGTGTTGCAGGTGTGGATTTAAAAAGAAAAAAGGAAAAACGTGGTGTGTGTGCGTGGGAAGCTTTGGTGGGGTTTTCTTTTCTTTTTTTTTTGTTTTTTTGGTTGGTTTTCTTTAAGTTTCTCATTTTCGTATCTTGGATGACAGTTTGCTGCTTAACTGTGCTGTTGTTGGCTTGTGGAGCTTTTTCTTGATCAAAGTATTTTCCTTTAATGAGGCTGGGTGGTCTCTATTCTATTGTTGTAGTACTAATTAACTTTCCAAGGCTTTCCAGCTTTTTTGCAGGGATGTCATTTGGTTTTTTCTTCTAAAAACCCATTATTTGAATAAGTAAAACTGCATGCACTGAAGTTACTCAACCCTTATGCAGCATTAAATTGAGGTTTATGTTTGAGTTACGGACTCTAGGGGTAAATACAGCCACTGAAACGTTAGCAGCCTCCCGAACCCGATTGTGCTGGAACACTGCTGTAAACAATAGGTGCAGGTAGCAAAGGAGTGGGTAGACAATCCAAGATAATAAATGCAGAATTCTTCCTTTTCTTTTATAAATCACAATATAAGGGCTTGGATAACATGGTATCTCAGCAACAACTTGACAAGAGACGTATAATACACCCTCAGAGAATAGAAAAAACATCATTTGTCTCCAATAAAGGTATTTAGCATTCTGAACCTCTCTTAACATAAATTAATTTGCAGGTATACTAGCACTGTTTTTACATATGTATTTTGCATTTGCATCAAAGTACTTCCCAGTCTTCAGGAGCACTTGCTGCTTTTCTGAGTATTAACTGTTGAGAAAGCGAGTACAGGTTAATGTGCTGTATGCCTTAGGATCAGCTCTGGTTTCTCTCTTACATAGTGTATTTGGTCTTTGGGGGATTAAACATGTTCTTCATGAACTAGATGAAAATGAATATTTATTAAATATTGTGTCAGGTTATACTTATTCATACAGAAAATGCAATATATTATTTGAACAGTCATGGGGACCTGAAGAAAACTCAGGGAAGGCTTTTATTCTAGTAGAAAGTTTATTTGTGTGTTTCATGGAATCACGGAATTTTCAGAGTTGGAAGGGACCTCCAGAGATCATCTAGTCCAACTCCCCTGCTGACGCAGGAATGCCTGGAGCACATTACTCAGGACTGCATCCAGGCGGGTCTTGAAAATCTCCAGAGAAGGGGACTCCACAACCTCCCTGGGCAGCCTGTTCCAGGGCTCTGTCACCCTCACCGTAAAGAAGTTTTTTCTTATGTTTGAATGGAACTTCCTATGTTCCAACTTGTGCCTGTTGCCCCTCGTCCTGTCACTGGGAACCACTGAAAAGAGTCTGCCTCCATCCTCCCTCAACCCACCCTTTAGATACTCATAAGCAAGAATAAGGTCTCCCCTCAGCCTTCTCTTCTCCAGGCAAAAGGGTCCCAGCTCCCTCAGCCTTTCCCCATAAGGGAGGTGCTCCAACCCCCCAAGCATCTACATGTTTGTAGAGTTACTTATTGCTTTAAGACTTGGGTGTGCACTTTGAAAATAAGTGCAGTGGAATAAATGATAGTAAGAGAAACAGATTTCTAAATAGTCATCTTTCTCAATAGACAATAGATTTATAAGCAAAAAGTTGCACACTTGGCTCCCAAATGTGTCTTGGCCATGTGACAGATAAAGATACAGAACCAGGCAATTATTACAGCATGCTAGATGATCACAACACTACACAGAACAACTTTTTAGGAAAAACATGAAAGCAAAGGAAAAGCTATTTCCTATTTTTAGTATTCATGCGTTGTACAATAATGATCATTACTGAGTATTGTTTCTAAAGCTTCATGAAGATGAAAAATGCTAGGTCTGGTGGTTTGATAAAAAAATATGTAAACATTTACAACAATAAAATGCTATTGTTTTCTCACATCTGTAGCAGTATTTATAAGACTGCATTGTTTTGGGGAGGGAAAAAAAAAAAGAAAATCAGTTCAAAGCCCAGACCTTTCTTTGCTGGTTTTCTACATATGTTTTTGACACTTAAAATACAGCATGGCAATAAGGGACGTGTTTGAAGACAAGCACAGAGACTGACTCTCCATTAAAGCTACACCTGCTGTTAACCTCACCAGTACTTCAGCTGCAATATTTTTAGTTTGATTCTATAGCCAATTTACTTGTATTATTTTCAAGCTGTGTAGCCAATATTTCAGTAGATCATCATGAATTGACATCTTTTTTTTTTTTTAATTGTAACCTCCTTTAAGTTTCAAAGTGTTTACATTGATTGTGTAGCCTTGTGAAATAAGCAGCAACACTAACGCACACCTCCGAGGGCAATGAACAGGGAGCTATAATAAACACACTTGCCAAGCGTGTGCAGACAGAAATGGAAACATGCTGGTGGGGAATATATGACCTGCTATAACTCTTTGTTTGAATGTGACATGTGCTTATCAAGCTACAGGATAAAATAATTTTGCGCGTAGAATCCAGCAAGTAAAGATGCAGGGGGCAAGAAAGTCTTTGTCTGTTGAGGGTGTTGCTCTCCTGCCGCGTGGCTGACCTGTACGCCTCTCCCAGAGGTGAAGAGGTGCAGCCAAAGTGGGCAGGTGCCGTCAGTTCCATCGCTGCGCTTTGTTCAGCTGACACTTTTGGAATTGGAAAAGACAATCCTGGCAGAGGGACACTGCCTGCCTCTTTCTAGCATGGCTTATGTTAACAAGACATAAACTTACTGTAGGCTAGGGCTTCACCTGTTGTAGTTCAACGTAGCCAACATTGTCACAGGCACTGAGCCAGCAGAAAGTTTTTAAATCTAGAATTGGCAAGGGAAACAGAGTAGTCACTGTAAAACCATCCCAGCTCAGGTACAACACACACTTGCCTTCTTTCTCCCACGTCTCTCTTGACTCTGAAGGGAAAAGGGCTGCTGGACGTCTTCCTTTAGAGCACTGCCTCTGCTTGCTGTTTCCGCGGGGGCAAGTCAGGAAGGTAATAAAACCAGTGGATGAAGTTAATGAAACTCTTAAAAGCATTGCTAGTGGATAGATGTGACTGTGGAAGGCGTGAAGGGTGTGCGGAAGCTATACCTGTCCCTTGTGGTGTAGCAGGGATTGCACGGCACGCTGGGCAACACTACACAGAGCGCTCATCCTCCTTCCAAATTCTCCTGCATAGAGATGCAAACGAAATATTAATACTAAAAAAAGTGAAGGTATTGTTCAAGTATTATGCAGCTGAATAATTATAAGTGCATCATGACAGAATTTTATGTATTGCATTTGGATTATGGGATTCAACAGAAAAGAGACGATCCTTTGCAGATCCTAGTGGGGGGCTTGGGACCTGATTCATCCCAACACCTTGAGGTACCTCACCGATTCAGCTTACCTAGGTTTTGAACAAACATTTAGGGTTGGCTCTTCCTTCCTTTTTGAATAGAGAGGGGTCTGAGGTGAACAGGCTCTAAATTTAGGGTTCTTGTTTGGTGGCTGAAGCTAGCCAGGATCAGAGCTGAGCAAGCTAAGAATAAACAGCAAAAGACTACTCCAGAGCTTGGCTTGGGCCAACTGCTGGAGCATCAGCCACGCTTGGAAACCGCACCAACAGATTGAAGGGGTTTGGCCTTCAAAACTGCAACAGATTGAAGGAGTTTGGCTTGGGAAAGCTGTAGGAACAGGAGCAGCAGTTTGTGAGACAGCCTGGCTTATGCAAATGTAGAAATGGCAGCAGCAGGCTCTGATGGGATGTGTTGCTGGTGTATCTCCAAAAATTTTTAAACTGGCTGCTCATGTAATACCAGGGCCCTATCACCTATATGCTCAATTTATCACTGTGTCTTGGAACTTCTACATCAGAGTAGTAGAAAACAAATGTTATCCTGCTACATAAGAAAGAGAGAAAGCAAGCCCACTCAGCTTATTATTTACAGACCTATCTTGCTGCTTCCAACTCTATCCGTAATAGATAATGAATAAATTGGTTCACAAGCAACTGTTTAAGTACTTGGAGTTAAACAACATACTGAATGACGCTCAGTCTGGATTTCATTCTCATTATTTCACTGTCATTGCACTAAGGAATTGTTGGAGACATTTTCTCTGCTCATGGATCAAAGTCTATTTATAGGTGCAGTATTTATTACCCTGTCAAAGTCCCTTTTGACATGACTGGCTGTTCTCACATACAAAAACTCATCTGAAATCAGTTCAAATAAAAGATGTAGACAATTGTTTTCAGTCACGTTTGCCTTCCAGAAACAAGGTGGGTTGCATTAGCAATGAACCGTCACGTATGCAATTTAATACTAAGAAGTCCTGTGACTGGGCACCATATTGGCCGTTATATGTTCATTAAAAACTGTTGTGCATGTTAATAGGAAGATACAGTTCTTCATGGTTAAAACACATATAGTGGGGCCAAATATCTATTAAAATTGAAAGCAAGACTGAAATCAGAACCTTATCTCTTACAAACACAGCATCTCATCTTTTTTTCCCCCCATATGCCTCTAGAGATATAGACACACACAGGGACATCCAGGACCAGCATCACTGCAGTTATGCTGTAGGAAGCAAAAAAGCTAGGAGGAGGGAGAGGTTTGACCTTAAAATTTCTTGCTCTCACCAGTATATAAAACCACTAAATAACCCAAACACTTTTGTCACAAGCAAAATGAATAAAATTGTCTTTATTTGATCAAGAGTATATAACTCACAGAGCAAAAGACCCACTACCTTTTTCTGAACAATCCAGTAAGTGTCTTTTTTGTAGAAAATCCCTACTGTAGCAGGACTCTTCCCAAGAAAAATGTCCATGTGAATGTCACGTGGACAAGTCTTTAAAAATCTTTGATTCCTAAGTAATAAAAGAACCTAGCTACCATCATTTAAGTTTTGTTTTGGTTTAGTAGTGATACTGATTCAGTTAAGTTTGCTTTAGGTCGATAACGGCCAGTTGGGAACCATAAACACATTTGAATGGAGGAGCAGGCGAGCTGTGGGAGGTCTGGCATCACTTGTGTCCATCTCAATGCCATCACTTCAATTAATTCCCTAAATCCTGTAGAGGAGAGCAGCAGTCATGCTATGGTGAGAAAATGGCGAGGAGGAGAGGATGTCTAAAGTCCTTTTAACTTACCCCCTCTGCCAGTAAATATGTATGTACACAATGCAGGTATTACAGTGTGCATATGCAGACATGTCCACAGCAAGATATATCAGAGTGACAGCTGAGCATCTCGGGCTCTCATGGTGTCCTAGCACTAACAGCAGAGAAGTCATCACCAGGCAAGGACTGCAAATCTGGCAAGTCAATTCCCCTCGGGGCGACTGTTTGTTTGAGCCAGTGAGGGAGGAAAAGCCGCTCATGGGGTTAAGGAAGGATGGGGAAGAAGGTGATGTGATGTGATGTGGGGTTGCCTGATGGGTGGTAGAAGTATAGGCTGTTGCTGTGCCAACAGATGAGCTTTGGGGGAGACTATTTTTAGCCTAATTCTTTTCTGAGCCATTAACCAGAAACATTTTTGGGTTGAATCATATTCAGTAAGACTTCAGTGTAGCAACTTGGGTGTAGTCTTAGTCTAAAGAAATTCTGGGTTTGTTATGACTCACATGGGCTGCGAAGTGACACCGAAATACAGATCAGAAATATAAACTGGAGGGCTGGAGATTCAGGTGATATTCCTGATTTCACCAGAAACTCGATAAGCTTTTTTTCTTACCTCTTTCTTTTTTCTTTTTTTGATGAGGATTATGGGTTTATGAAAATCTAATTCCATTTTGATCCATTAGACTCGTATATCCCACAGTCTGGCTGTGTGCTGTTGTGGGAACCCGGTGAATGGGAGACAGCAAGGGTAGACACATAGCTCGAATTTGGACTATATGCATTTGTCCATGACTTCTGAGACAAAGAATGGACACTTCTAAGTCATGACTTTTGCTTGTTATTAATATATATACAGGATTAATCTTAAGCATTAGGAATTTTGCTTGAAAGTCTGAAGTCCCCGATTTTTAAAGTACACATTGCATGTCTCCTCCCGCCCTCCCTGTCTTTAAAATGGGGTGGTGATAACAGGGTATCCTGAAAACGGACTGGTATTAAATTTCATTTCTACCTTTATTTTCTCATTCTTTCAGGCCTTGATTGCAATTCAGACCACTCACAAACGTGCCCTTGCAGGTTCCTTTAACCTTGTGTTTGCACTCCCTTTGACTTCCTTAGGTCCACAGGCAAAGTAAGAAAGTGAGATAAGCTGGTGGCTATACTCTTAGTAAAGGGCATGGGAGGAATTTTAGCTCCATCTCCCCTCCTTTTGGACAGAATAACTGATTCTGTGCCAAGAAAGAAATTAATTCTTCTAATACAAGGCAACAACAAATTACTGTTCCCAACCACAGAAGGCAGAAGTGAAGGGAAAAGTGTGTCCCCGAAGAGCAATGTTTCTTGGGATTGTGATTGTATCGTGTTTCTTGGGACTGTTCCTGCTGGTGAAATAGGCAGTCTTGCCTTTTCAGGGCTGGTACATAGAGTTGCAACTGAGCCATAAAGACATCAGGCTGCCACAGCCTGGCCATACGCACACCTGCAGAAGAGCCCCATGTCGCACTGGAATCAGCACAAGCTTTGCCTGGATGAAACATCCAGGACAGGGTCTCTGTGCTTAAATAATTTGGATTGGGTTGTTGTTTTTTGTTTGTTTGTTTTTCTGCCAGAGAATAGAGACACACAAATGGTCCCTCCTTTTAATTCATCTGTGACTTGAGTTTGGACAGAAAGGATCCATATGAGTAGATGCCTGATGAAGGAAAAGGAGTCTGAATTGACCAGTAAGGGCACAGGGCTTATAAATTCATATCCTTAATTTGCTGATTTCCATCGGCAATCAATAGTACCTGGTATGTTAGAGTCTAGAATAAAAATGGAAACATCTGTTGATCTGCCTGTTTGTCCCTTATGGACTGTGGTGATACTGAAGGGAGAAAACTAGAGGTGTTACTTTGTTTTCTTACTTCACTTTTCCCCTTTGAATTCTCAGACTAATTCAATAATACCTGACATGATTTGTAGGTTTGTGCTTTTCTCCATTCGTTTTTTGTCTGTCACTGAAATATATATGCAACTATAATGGATTTCTGTATAGAATACGTATCAGACGTCTTGCTTTGTATTTTTATTCAACCGCCTGTCTGGTTTAGGCATCTACTAGGAAAGATTCCTTTTTTCAGACATCTATATCTGTTTGTTCTCTGAGATTCCATAATGAATCTGGTTTTGTACTATCTAGAATTAATATGAATTTTAGACAAGCTTTGTCAGTTCCTCCTATTTACTTTCCCCGCAGTTGTGATAGTTTGCCTTTGATGTCATAAATGCCATAAGCTTAAACACCTTAAAACTTCATTCCAGGGAGTTTATCAGCTGAACACTAGTATCGTCTGTATTTTTACCTAAGTCACGAAGTCAGCTGTGTGATTTATCTTTATGGCATGTTCTGTACTTGTATTCTCTCTCCAGTGTGCTGAAAGGACAGTATTTATATCTCAGTAATTAATTAATGGTAAAGTGTGTTTAATTTCTTATTGAAGTGTTGCGTTTGTAATTGATGTGGAGTGTTTCGGTCATGGATGCAGATGAGATCAAGCACCCAAAAGAGTCTAAACGCTTATTCAAAATCTATTCTGGAAACGGATTCCATTATTCTGAGGAATTCCCATGCTAGGCTGCCCAGAAGGTGAAAAACCTCACATGAGCTTTGGTGTGGAGGCATTCACTCTTACTATGAATGGGCCAGCAGGAATGGCAGACCAAATAGTTGACCGAAAATCATGCAGAAAAGAATTAGTGGGCACACTGTAACTCAGAAGTATTTGCTGAGCCACAGATTCTCTTTCAGGTAAGAGAGAGGCTATTGTGATATTTTAAGTAGGTGTCCCATGTAATAGAGATCACGAATTTCATGTCGTAATTTTTCAGTAGAAGGAATGATTCTTCTCTGTTAGCCGGACAGGTGTTCTGTGTATCCTTTTTTTCTGCAGCTTCCCATGCTTTAAGCAGTACTTCTCTGCCATCTTCTTTCTTGTTAAAAAGTCTGGCCAATAAGGAATATGTGTTCACCAAGCAGACTCTTGAAAATATGATAGCAGTGCTCTGCTGGCAACAAAAAGGGGGGAAAATGCAGAAATAAGAATTGGTTATGAAACAATCCTTTGATATTGGTGAAGTGGAAGGGCTCTTCCAGCAGGAGCAAAAGGTGGACAAAGTAGTATGATATATTTTTGTGTCTAATAGAATGTTTCACAGTTCCTCATGCAATGTCTTTCTCAGGAACAGTATAATCCCACTGCACATTGCAGTGGCTATATGGACTGTATTTCTACATCAGTACTCTTTTTTCCTCATTGTCCATGCTTTTGAGAGAAGCTCACGGTGTTCCTTTTCATATATTGAACTTTTTGCATACAGAAATGTTGAAACAAGAACAGAGGGTCAAAGAAGTTTTGCTTCACTGGGACTTTCTAGTTTGTATGCCTACAAGAAAATGAGTGCCTGGAGAGATGTCTGGAGTTTTCATATAAAGCTGCTGAAATACAATTTATGACTTCTGGAAAACCATCCAGACCCTGTCTTCCTTCTTTCAGGATTAGCAATTCCTTTGTTATACAAATAAACATCTTTCTCAAATTGTGAAAGTTCCTGGGTTTAAAGGGTTTGTGAAATGGACTCTGGGAATGATTTCTTCACAGAACAAGTCAATGCAAGGAGATTTCAAATTTCTCTACAAACCCCTGTCCCCTGAAAATCAGACAAAAATACACAAGGTATCAAACTTAAGAGAAAAGGAAAATCCTGTTCTGCTTTTAGGTTAACATTTGAACTGTATTATTAAATATGTATGAAATCCCTGAATATAAATCATCTGCTGAAGGAAGGATGGCAAGTCAAATTTCTGACTCTCATCTTCCAGGATTTCTTTCCAGGCAAGGTTTGTAGGGATAAGTAAGAACTTTTATTAACCTAAATGAAATAGTTGAAAACACCAGGGAAGTGTTTTGGCATATGAGATCACTTGCAGAGCTATAAACTGAATATGTTGCAGTGAAATGTAAGTAGGACCTGCAAATTTGTAGACCCTTACCTCCAATTACAGATCACTAAAAAGTCAGGCAAACTGGCAAAACAGAAACAAAGGCAAGGCTTGGTCAATGCAGAAGTAATTGCATGTGCTCCTCTTGTATATCCCCCAAAAGAAGTTAGCTTCTGCTGGTCAGAAAAACGTGTTGCTGCAAGACTTAGCTTAGTGCAAACAACCTTCCTGACATGGTTTCATCTTCCTCCTTTGCTTTGAAACACGTACCAATAGCTGTATGCTCAGATTAGGGGAGACAATACATATAAACAGTTAATGGTCAGTAGTTAGTAACATACGCTTTCCCTCTGGAACAAAAGAACTTGGGAGTACTGTGTTAGCAGAGGTTGTTTCTGATGCAGATTTTAAGGTGAGATTATTTCACATACAGAATAAAGATTGAACCTTACAAATTCAGCAATTGAAAATGGTTGGATAAGGTTTAGTTCTTTATATTACATTATCATAGAATGGTTTGAGTTGGAAGGGACCTTCAAGATTACCCAGTTCCAACCCCCCTGCCATGGGCAGGAACACCTCCCACTAGACCAGGCTGCTCAAAGCCCCATCCAACCTGGCCTTGAACACCTCCAGGGATGGGGCACCCACAGCTTCTCTGGGCAACCTGGGCCAGTGTCTCATCACCCTCGCAGTAAAGAATTTCTTCCTGAGATCTCATCTAAATCTCCCCTCTTCCAGTTTGAAACCATTACCCCTTGTCCTATTGCTACATGCCCTTGTAAAAGGTCCCTCCCCAGCTTTCTTGTAGGCTCCCTTCAGATACTGCAAGGCTGCTATAAGGTCTCCCTGGAGCCCTCTCTTCTCCAGGCTGAACAACACCAACTCTCTCAGCCTGTCCTTATGGGAGAGGTGCTCCAGCCCTCTGGTCATCTTTTTGGTCCTCCTTTGGACCCGCCCCAACAGGTCCATGTCCTTCTTGTGCTGAGGACTCCAAAGCTGACACAGTACTTCAGGTGGGGTCTCACCAGAACAGAGTAGAGGGGCAGAATCACTTTCATTGACCTGCTGGCCATGCTGCTTTTGATGCAGCCCAGGATATGACTGGCCTTCTGGGCTGCAAGCGCACATTGCCAGCTCATGTTGAGCTTTTCAACATTGGAAAGAAGGTAGGTTTTTTTCCCTGTTTCTTTCATCTCTGAGAGACTGTATAGAAACAATAACAGCTTTTTTTAGTTTTGCCATTGACTTCATTGGAAGGAACATTGGGTCTTTTGACAGAGAATAGGCTTTAAATCTTGCAAGCAACCATATCAACAATTATCTTTCCAAATGGAAAAATACAGCTTTTCTAATGTAACAGAAACAACTGTGGATTGTAGGCTATGTTTTATTTCTTTGATTCCAGGTATCAAACAAATTGAAGCTGACTTTAAGGACTCCATCCCCCTTGCCTGTACTTCAATTATAAAGGAGATGCTTTCCTCTGTTAAGCTGCTGTCAACTACTGTTTCTTTTTAAAAACAAAAAATTCAGGAAAAAACAGTTGATAGCCCACAAATACATGGTGATCAAATTGATGAGGTAACTAATGTAAAAAGTATGTAAATCTAAGAATATATGTTCATCTACTTTTTGATGTGATTATAGGTTGAAGAATAATTTATGTTGACCTGTTTTTCCCAATGCCTCATATTTCTAAAGATTATAAATAAATTGTGGCTGTGCATAGAACCAAATTAAATGTTCAGAGGTAGTGACTTTAAAATGTATTTATGGAATTAACTTCCTCTTTGATATACTTTTGCAGGTGTATTATGAACTGGTAGGCAGTTCACCTCCCTACACATTTGTCAGGAGGTGACCGCCGATCTTGTAAGTTTATTTTCTTCACAAAATCTTCCTTCCTTATAGCTGCTATGACACCATCCATATAAAGTCTTAACAAGTTTCCTCTAGATTTCCCTCTTTGTAAGACCAGAGAAAAAAACATAGATTTTTGTACCCTCTTGTAATCTCTAGAGTCCTTTGTTGGTGAAGCTAATTGCTGGTTCTTGTTGTGTTGATGGCTTTTGTGTAAGGGGATGCTTTTTGCTTATAAACCACCTTAATGACAGTAATCTATCCAGCATAAACTCCCTTGATCTTTCTAGACACCCATTGCAGCAAAACCAGAACATGTAGCAGATAGGTACATGATGTTACATGCCGTAGAATTTTGGAATACAGGTTACACAAGGGACAAAGGTAATGACCATGTCTCTGCATAGATCCACAAGTACTTCTCTCCAAACAGGGGAGCTGCCACTTGCTATTCTCTCACTTTAGGGAAAAAAGGAGGAAAACATGGGGTGATTTCCTCGGCCGTGGCTGCCACAGCCTTCTGCGTGATCTATCACAACTTGCTAGATTCGATGCCCCAGTCACTCTGAACCTGGGAACCTGATCCATTTAAACTTTTAAAGAGAGATAATAGCAATGTAAATAAATTTTATAGTAGCCCGTAATGCTTTTAATAGCATGAATGTTGATAGTGTTTTTCTACAAAGTCCCAAGGCACTTTACAGCTATACTATTAAAACAGGAAAAGTTGTAAAATATAGAAGCTGTGGGGGTAAAAAGGACCCTAATCCTGTGTGAATCTGTGAAGTGTAAGTCAGGGCCTTATTCACTATTGGCTTCTGACTCAGCTTATAAACATATGTGTATGCATAAAATTGTTATTGTTGCTTTCGTGGATGTGGGCTAGAATTTCAAAGCGAATTTATTAATCATTAATGATCTGTCTGTACTGGAACTATTAAATAGACAGTGATTCATCATAAATAATTTCATAAATATCCAATGTAGAGTTTCAAAGAGGGCAATGCCCAGAAAATTGAAGCAAAATCAGAAGTTTGAATAACTGTTTGTGCGACGTAACAGTTACCGCGTGCCTGCTAAGGCTCTGGTTCTGCGGTGCCCAAAACGTATATGTAACTTCATATACATTTTCTTCTTGGCTCTGGTTAGAGATGTATTTCTACACTGGCACATGGCCATGGGGCCGTGCACACTTTTCTAGGCATACCATACAGCAAGCACTGCCCGTGCTTATATTTGGTGGCAATCTTTCTCCGGTCAATGCTATGAAACATGGCTTGTGTCATTCCAATATTCTACATTTACGAGATGTTTGTTTCCTCTTCACAGTCCTTCGTAAGAACTCCACAATTTCCAAACCTCTTCCTCTCAGCTTCTACCTTTCCCTTCCACATCTGATCTAGCAAGTCCCGTGTTAGTGCCTGAATATCTGATTTAGCTGCCTGCACAAGATCTAGCTGCAGAATTTTTAATACGTACCAAGATTTTGACTTACTGTAGCAGAGCCTTGATGGGATATGCTGGGATATTGATAGGAAAGGGATAAATCTTATTCAGGAAGGTCAGGCAAAAAAAAGTGTTACTTTGTGAACTCCATCTTTTGGCAGCTGCAATCTTTGGAAAAGGAAGGAGGGAGACAGGCAAAAAGAATTTAATAGATCCGAGAGATTAGAACCTTTCGGATCAGCTGGGGCTGTTGAACTTCGATAAAGGACAGCAAAAAATGGTCTGCAGAGATGTTTGAGCCATTAGTCATCAGGTCTAACAAACTAGCAGAAGGTGGATGAGGTACCAGAAAACAGCCAAAAAACAAATGCAGTGTCTGCCTTCAGAAATGGTACGACTCAACCTCAACACTCCCTCTCTCTCAAAAAAAATGGGAAATAAATAATTAAAAAACTCATAAGCAACTCTAACATAGCAAGGAAATACATAACTGCTAGCAGGGGTTTACTGAGAACACATCATATTGAATGAGTCTAATTTCCTTTTACAATAGAGCAGCATGTTTTGTGGATGGGCAAGATGCTGTAGGTGTTCAATACTGTCAGAGCTTCACTGAGGCCAGCCCATTTTCATGGCATTTTCACAAGCCAGGTGTGAGGGTGTGCTTCCCCCCCCCTCCAGGCACCACCTGATCTTTATCTCCTGTAACCCTGCCCAAGCGATAACCACCCATGGTGGTCACAATGGGTGCTTGTAGTCGTGCTGGTGGCATCCGGGGCTCAATGTGGTTCCGGGGAGACAGATAGCAACACAACAGCCAAGGGCTAACTTGAGCAATGCTGGTTCCGTGGTCAATATGCAAATATGACTATATGTCAATCATCTTACCCCCATAAACGGTGAACAGCCCAAGAGCCCTTTGAGCTCTCCTGAACGGCAGCGGGCTGCACACCAGGATCTCCCCTTGAGTCAGGACGCTGATCAAGGTTGCTCCTCGAGGTTGAGAGATTCCTTGCCTTCCAGCAGATCCTCGGTAAGTGACTAACAGCATGCTGAACTTTGAAATCTTAGCTAAGGGATATAAAGGACTGATTACGCACCTATAATCATTTAGATGTAAACCGTTGACTAAGTCTGGGACTAGGATTGAATCCAGCTGCACCCAGACTCCTCTCTGAGAAGGAGTTTAGAAAGCAAGGGGGTCCTTTCTGAAACTGTGACTCAACGAGAGGGTCTCCCTGACAGTACTGTCTGACCCTGTCCTCTCTGCAGTAAATAACCAAGTGTGCCTTGCCATCTTGAACCTTGTTAAACTGTCACACCTATTATCAACTTTATTAAATCATTGTTTTTCATAACAATAAACATATTGCTGCTTCTCTTACGAGTGAGGTGCATCGTTCTATCTGTGACACCAGGTAGGGAAATTCTGGAGCTATGTTTGCTGGAGTGCAAGACAAGCTGCATTAATGCATTCAGAGTTGTTATCAATCGTTCCCTTCAATATAGGGGACAACTTGTCTTCAAAGACAGAGGTAGGAGCTATATTGGGTCACCAGCCAAACAGTGAGTGACCGAGATCCCGATATTGCACAACAGAAGCAAAGATGCCAAGGCTTTGACGCACACAGCTTACAGTTATCTCTTACAGGTAACTCTTATGCTGGTAAAAGCTTGGCTGAAGATATAATGTTCAGTTTTGGGCACTGCACTTAAAGCAAGATACAGACCAGCAGCAGGAATGATTAGAGCTTTGTGAGCAAGATATATAAAGATTGACTGGATGACACAAACCGAAAGTAGTTTCGAGGATGGAGGAAGGGAAAGCTGATGGGGGATACATAGCTTCTGAAAACTTTGAGGATCTTCTAGGAAAGGAGGGTCTAAGCTGTTTTCTGTACTCCAGGTGGGTAGGATAAATAATAATCAGCATAAACTGCAGCAAGAAAGGTTCAAAGTAGACATTAAAAAAAAACCCCCAAACAAACCACCAAACCCCGCAAACTTTCTAGTGATGCAGATAAAACATCATTGGAATAGATTTTCTGAGGTGGCTGTAAAATGTCATTAGAGATATTTAAGGATTGAATGAGACAAACTTTTGTCAGATGCAACCTTAAGTGTATTTGCACCTCCCTTAAGGCAAGGAGATGCACGCAATGACCTTTCTGGGTCCATTCTTTCCTTATTTTCCTGTGATTCTATTAATTAGATTAGGAAATCATAGTGTACTAACGTCATTTTGCTCGCATTTGGCTGGAGACTGGTAACAAATCTTCCAATTCATTGTACTACCCTGCGAGCTTCCATTGATATCTCTGTGCTAAAGCATTTACAAAAAGCAAGATGAATAAATAGTCTTTTAATGAAATGTATCCGTGAAATGTAGGTCGTTTCCTCTCAGGATTGAATTAAGCATTACAAGTGATCAATAACTAGATTTCTCTATCTACTGTAAAGCACTGCTGTAGAGTTATATAAATAGTCCAGAGTAAGAGAATGCAGCTGATGTTTTATCACTGCGACTCTCCGAAAACATCCAAAACCAGTTGGCTGTCTTAAAAGATTTGTGACTAGATAGGTTGATCCTGTCTCTCAACTGTAGGTTACTGGGTCAAATTTAGCTTAACTCCAGAATTATGAATAATGCCTACTACCACATGCTATCAGAGATCTCTGCAAAAACCAATCAATTCTGTTCAGATTTCCATGAATCTGGCGAGTACTTATTATCATCCCTTTCAGAGAGTAGCAAAAGCATCGAGTATCCACAAGAATTTGGGCACCTAATTCGGTATTTCAGCACACAAGCAGCTTGACTTTAGATACTGTGAGCATTCTTCGCTTTGACTTTTTTTTAATAGTCTTGCCCCAAATGGGGTTAAAACATGTAGTTACGGGTATGTGATAAGCAACTGTGCTGCTCCTTGTGCCATATACCCTTTCAGTCTATAATTGCATGGCACTGTTCGCAAGTGTCGATGCGACATGTGAACGCAAACATGCCTAAACAGGGAATGGAAGTGTGTGATTTTCTCTGGCTTGTCAACACTGGGCTAAGTCTGTCAGTCGGCACCGCTGTGGCACAAGATTCAGCTTTCTGCCGCACAACTGGGTCTGTACAAATTGACATTTGAGTGGTCTGGTACACACACCTAGTGTTAGTACTCTACACAGGAATGCATTCGTATTTGTCATAAATGATATGTCAAATAAATTGAATTTGACACTTCTGTAATAAAAAAAACTTTTAAAAAAGATCAGTCGATCTCTTCTAGTCTGGGGTAGATGTTGTGTATCACCAATGGAAATATTTTCTATTTCAAAGCTTCCCATTTAATCAGATGGAGCTTAAAAAAGTTACTTATTTGTTAATTAAGTTAATTGTGAGTCAGAAATCTGCTTGCTATGAATATGATGGGATTCTAATATCCAGCAATATGACCAGTAGACATAGACATTCCTCCTTTTTTTTAGGTTATATATGCTTTTAGATTTTCAAACTCTTTTATTGCAGTGTTGTCCAGATTTTAACATTTTTGAAAACTCACTGGCCTCTTCTTCAACCTTCAATTTTAGGGAACTGTATGTGTCACTCCGTAAACTGGGTCTGTGTCGTCTACTGTCATTTATGTGTTTGTTTTCATATTCCATTTAGTGCTGTCAAAATGGTTGCTTATTGTGCTAACGGGACCCTGTTTCAGTTTTTGCAATGCCGTAACGCTTAGCCTCGTGCTCACATCCCTCATACTTTTCCCCAGTGGGGCAGGTGAGGTCAGAGTTGCCTGGGGAGGAAGGATGAATGAAGGGTGTTTGGCACAGATATCTGTCTGCTTCAGCTTTGGATAACCCGTGTACATAATGACAGTGAACAGCTTAAAAACTGTGATTGCATTCTTCCTTTAAAATAGCTTCAGGTAACTTTGTCCCCTTACTCCTCCTCTCACTCGCCAGTGAAGGGGGCATGAGCTCTCCGAATCCTTTCCCATCCTGTTGAGAGTCCTCCAGACCACTAAGTTTTCCAGACTTTTGTTCGTTGTTTCCATCTGACCTACACAGTTGTCTCTTCAATTGTTTAATGGTGTATACCGATGTGTTTTAAGCTACCTGACTATTAAGGGCTGTCTATATTTTGCTACAGTGCTCCTCATTTTCATTTCTGTTTTGTCGCTGTTATAACTGGAAGCCTTAATTAACCACGTACTTCACATGTGTTACCTGTTACCAAGGCAATATTGTCTTTAAATCTGAGGAGGTGGATTTGCTTTCTTTTTATCCCAAGTGCTCTATTCTGATTTGAGATCTGCACCTGCTTAGCAACAAAAAGGGGCTAGCTGTAACCTTGGCTTAAAAGTGCAGCTGAGTCTAGGTATGATTGTCCTTAAAAAAAACCCCAAACCTCAACCTTTAAGCATTTAGCAGTAGCCCTATAGGTTATAATGACATTAGACTCCAGTGGCGTCTATTTCTTTCTTTAAAAAACCTTCTTTATTTTGAATACAAAGCAGTAGGGTAGGCCTTCGCATGGAGTAATCAAATTGTTATGATTTGTGATTAATGGGGTGATATAGGGGTATGTACTGTGTCAGAAATACCCACGTTCCTGCTCTGCTTTAAGTGGCTGAAACCTGCAACTTACTTTGCCTGGTGGAGTGTAAAGGAAAGACAAACAAGCCTCTCCCCTCACCCCCAATA
>VYXH01006856.1:756311-788604 GCA_013397275.1 Burhinus bistriatus | reverse complement strand
CGCGTGCGGGGGGGGGGGGGGGGGGGGGGGGGGGGGGGGGGGGGGGGGGGGGGGAAGCCGCGGCCCCCATCCCTCCCTCCCAAAGTTTCTCTGTGTTCTCCCCCCCCCCTCCCCAGGGCCCTTTGGTGGGGGCAGAAGGTGAGCCGAGCTGCGGCCGCCCCCGCCGGGGAGGCTGGGGGAGCACCTGCGCTGAATTTCAAACGCTTCTGGGGGCTGAGGCATGCGGGGAGGGGAGTAATTCCTTCTGGGTGGCTGGAGAGAAGGGAATGAGGGAAAGGGGGTCCCCTTGCTTCCTTCTGGGATGGTGCAGGCTCTTGCTCTCCCATCAGCACGCTTTACTAATTTTTGTTTTATCAGCTCCGTTTAGGGCTATAAATGGCACGAGGAAGGATATCAATTACCAGCTAACTGCGGCGACAGTCCGTGCTTTATGGGATTTAATGATTTCTCTTGTTTTGAAAAAGCTCTTGTGACTCTAACAATAAAGAACGCCATAAATCATCTGAATGAATTGTGTTCCAGTAAAGGCAATTTTTAGTCTTTTGCTGCGTATCTTCTCGTCCCGATAATTAATTGCACTAACAGTTGTGAACATGTTTGTGGTAATAGAGGTGCTATTGCTAAAAAGTGGCTTTCTTGATATGGGTCCCATGTTTACTGAACTCCTACGGTGTGCCTTAGCTGTAGACGACCGCTGTCCTCTTGAAATATGGGGAGAGATCAGATCACTGCGAAGCGAGCGCAGTGGGTGGATGTACCTGTTTGGCGGAGCGACACGCTCCCCGGCACTGAGAAGAGCGAAAGCCCATTTAACGGGCGGCTTCCCTGACTTAGGCTGAACGCAGGAGGTAATCATCACTTAGGCCCTCTGATTACATATTTTGATTAAAAGATGAACCAAAGGGGGTTGTGTTGGTTTGCCTTTTTTTTTTCTTTTTTTTTTTAATTTTGATGATTCTATCATTAGCTTTTTAAATCCTTTTAAAAATAAGCAGGAGCTGTGGAGTTCAGTCCTTCAGCACAATATAGCGGTGTTCCTGCAGTGCTGTGAGGAAAGCTCCTCTTTCGTGTTGTCCTTTTCTGTTGCTTTATTTCTACCTTCTTCTGTATTCATGACTGCATTTTTTGATCCATTATTTACAGTCTGGATGTACTGAAAAGGCTGGAATAAAATAATGCTGTTTTTCTTACGGAGGGAAGCGTTCCATGAGGAAGGAGTCAAGTTGGACTGTTGGACTGTTTTAAGAGAATTGTTAAGCCACGGGGCTTACATTCACTTGAGTTTTCTCTCCACTGCCTTTGACAATCTTTAACATGATCTGCAACTGGTGATGTAACATACATCTATATGTATGCGTATCATCTGCGTAGCTCGCTATGTGTTCAGTTGGAGCTCCGTTTAATGCTGCCAATAAATAATTCACTGTGCAAAACCATTAATCGGCAATTGAACAGGTGCAGGTTCAGTTCACCATACGATTAATTCGGCTAATACTTGCCGAACATAATACAATTATATAGATATACCGAGTCCCTCAAAAGTTGGAAGATACTCACATGCAAAATCTGGAAAGATGGAACTCCTTGTGGCCACTGAGTAGGCATTTGAGTAAGGTTAATGGAACCCAAATCTAAGAAGTTATTTCATGAAGTGTATGTAGATTTTAGTGCGTTCTGTGAGCCCCTCTGAGTAGTGTTCTATTAGCATGAAATATCTTGGAGATGCTGAGTTCAACGCTGCTGTCCTTATTCAAGCAAAAATTTCCATAGACTTCATGAATCCATATAGAAAGACGTTTTCAGTGAGAATTTCTGACTGTGCAATCAGAAAATTTATATGGTAACTTTGATGTCAGTATTATTTATTTGAAGTTAATTTGTCAGCGTTAGAAAGTTTACTGTTTAGCTTCGTAAACTGGAAAGGCCAAAGAGTGTTTCCTGTTGTGTCATCAGTACAGCCACTGCCATTCCCTCTTTGCCAAAGAACAGTTACTCAATGAGGACAGGCTTGGATTTGAGCTTTTAAAATGTCTTTCCACTAAACACCAAGAACATTTAGAAAACTGAATTGGCGACTCACTAGAAGGGTTGTCTATATCCCTTTTTACTGTTCATTATCTCTTATATCGTGTATGCATTTGTGCATAATCTAGTTCTTGAATTGAGAAGTCACTGCTTGAATAAGTTGTTTATTTATTTGTTTATTTTCCTATTTGAACATGGTTGTCCCCATATGCTATAATAATGAGAATTCCTTAAGCGACAGCGAGTTGCAAGCCAGTGCTTGAGTTCATGGGTCAACACAGTGATTCCTGACTGGATAGAGAATGTTGCTGATTGAAATGTATGGCAAGTTAAATATCCAACCGTGATTTCTGGTAGAAGTACAATACGCTTCCTATTTAGTTCTTGTTAAATTAGCTTGGGGAGTTTTGAATTCTGGGTTGTTTTTTTTCTTTTTTCAGATGGTAAACAGTATTACAGGACTCTAGTGTTTTAATCTGCAGGATGGCAGTCTATAATCTTGCAATGGAAAACCAGAGATACAGTCTTCCAGACACCAAAGAAACTAGTTTATTGTATCCAAGTCCCTACAGTTACTAATACTACTGTTTGATCCCATTTCAACTTTTACTTAAAGTCTCATAGTGCTTTTCAGTAGTGAGCAGCTATCAATATACTAATTTTTACTGTTGGGAAAAGTACCTGAAGCAGGTGACTAATCTGAGATTGTGCAGTGATTCAGTAGCAAGTGTAGATAGCAGACCTGTGGCTTTTGTTGCTCGGTTCCAGCCTGTAGCCACTAGATGGGTACGAAACTTCTGCAAGAGTTGCAAATATTTCTGAGGAAGAAAGAGATCGAATACTTGAAGAAACAAAATGGTTGATGCCTGGCAGAAATAAGTTTAATTGAAAGAAATAGAGGTGTGAATAACAACCTTTACCTACTTTCGATAGCGGCTTATTACAAATTCCGTAAATGGTACAGGATGTAAAATGTAGTGCTCATTTGTTGCCTAGGAAGATGCTGAGGCCACCAGTCTGGTCTCAGCAGGAGACCTCCAGGTGATAAGCCCTCCGCTATACAGACCAGCAGGACCTGCCCACCGTCAGACCCCTTCAAGCCAGGTGTCCTGCTGGCTGTGAGATCCACACCATGATGTGCACCTCCATCTCCCCCCAGGATGCAAGAGCAGGAGGTCCAGAGCACCCAAGTGCAATAAGGGGCCAAGTTCTGTTATTTTTGCACTCTTACAATCTCATCACAGTCAGCAGGATGAGCTCAATAAAGTACGCTGAAGTTGTCACCATTTTAAAAAGTATTCATATTTGTTTAGAAATGCCAGAACTAATGAAAGCTGCTTTCCCAAAGACTTCTGTCTTGTAGAGTGACACTCTTTCTCAGTTGAAACACTGGTGAGAGCTCTTTCTCTCATTCACGTTTCTTGTGCCTGGTAATGTAGTGCAGTTTGTCTTTTCTTTTTTTTTTTTTTTTTTTTCCTGTTGAGGTTGAGAGAAGTTTTCAGAGTCTTGCAGTTTCTCATGTCTGTTTTCTCACTCATTTTCAACGCATTTGCCTATTCTAAAGATAGGTTGGGCTGAAATTGCCAACTGATTAAAAAACTGGTGTAAGTGCACAGAAAATATGTTTGTGTAGATCTCGCTGCTTTAGAAGACCAGACTAAAAGTGCGGCCTTGTATAGGTCATGTATTTCCTCATGTAGCAAGCTGGTAAACTAGATGTCTCACTCATTTCATAGCTTTTCAGTGCACAGGGTAAGAGCTTACCGTTGCTGACAGCTAGTGAGATTTCTCCTTGGCACCACGTATTTGTAGTCCAAGCTTCAAGTCTGAACATCTGTCTGTGGAGGTCCATGGGGCAGAGAGGAGTGATTGCCAGAAATCTACCATGTATCCAAATGGTTAAGACTATGGTTTTGTCATAAATAGGATTAAGATTTCACAAGACACCAGTTTTTAGTTACGGAGACGACGATATTTTTGTGTTGGCGGATGTTAGGTTGATTTCTGCAGCTTTCTAGGAAATGGCAATATCTGTGCGCGAGTCTTGTGTACTGGAGAACTTTTTGCAAAGCCAGAAAAAAATGATTTGAAGCCTTTTTTGATTTTAAGTATGCATCTGTCTCAAGGTGTACTTCCAAAATGAAATTTTGTAGTAGTTTTATCAACGTGAAGACTTTGGAACAAATCTTTGACCATGCTCTTTTTTGCCTGGCAGAGAAAAAAGCGCTGTGCTTCAGGAGAGGGACTGTGCTCTGAGGCAAGTTGTCAGATCCCCATTCCCTGTGGAGGAAGAGGCTGGACAAGCCACCGGCACAGTAGGAAAAGGAGCACGGGAAAGATGAGGGGACTGAAAGTAGGAAAAATGAAGCTAGAAAGAAGGCATGTATCGGAAAAGATGACATATTGAATTTAGTGATGATAAATTGCTACTAATTGAGCATAATAAATGCCAAGCTGCATTACAAACAGGAGTAGCCGTGTTCAATCCTGAAATGCCTCTATGAAAATGCAGTCCAAAGTCCACCTGGCTTTGTCCATTTCAATGGAGTTGCAGTGGTTTACAACAGGGCTAAAGCAGCGGAGAACTGGGATTTTACTTTCCAGTTGTCTTCATTATTGTTGATGAGCTGAGAACACAGGACTTCATAATGTGAATTTATATTATGCAAGAGGAAAGTAGAAGAAATTGATCAGCTATATTGTTAATCAGCTTGCTAACTTTCATAAACAACGAGAGGACTAACTTCACGTACTATACAGAGGGGAGAAACACTGGGAAATAAAGCATTTCTATTTGTGCATTTCAGTAAAATAATATAAAACCAACTATAAGATGTTTTCCAGACCCATAGTAACAGAACTGCAATTAGTATAAAATTTCCAAAGACTGGGATAAATAAATACCAGATGTGCTTATTTATTTATTTAGGATTTGATCCGTTTCCTATTGAAGGGAACTTTATTGTTCAGAGGAAGGAAAAGGGGGAGGGTGTATTGTTCCTCCGAAGTGGATGGGAGACTTTCCATCCCAGTTGTCAGAAAACAGCTCAGAAGTTCTGAATTTTGAAATAGAAATTTGAACTGGAAATTTTGTTAATGGGCATATAGTTATTTACCAACACTCAACACGGTGAAAGTTCATTTTAAGAAAGTAGGAATATACTTACAGGTATTTCTTTTTCTCTCCTGCCTTTTCTTTTGTCAACAATTATTCAGAATTGGCTTATCTATTATTTTCAATAAAGCATCACCTTCAGCTGAGATATATTTGACTTCATTAAAAAACCCAACAAACTCCTGAACTCGGAAAAATTGGGACCGTATCCAATTAAGCGTATTTTTTTGACAATTAAAAATAAAAGTAGATGAAGTTTTACTGAACAACATAGCCAGGTAGCAATTTATATTGCTGTACAATGAAAATTAGATGTTGCTAAGTTCTAGATGGGCCGAGTGCTGAGGGTTTATTAATTGTTTGTATTCCTTGGGCAACCAGAAGGTTCAGCCAAAATCATCATGTCCTCATGCAAGGCACTGTACAAATAAATAATAAATACATATTTTGTCCCAAGGAATTTAGGCTTCACTCTACTTTGAGTTCTTATCGCATGATTTATCAACAGTTGCACTGTGTTTGTGTGTTCACAACATGTGAAAGTACCATAAATTGTGGAAGAAATGAAATACAATGTGAAAGCGGAGTGGCCAGAAAAACAAATTCAATGTGCTCAGCGAAATAGATATTTGGAGGTACTTTTTAAAAGAAGACCATCAATCCATTTGAGAACTTTTCTCATCTTTGCTAGACTCAGTTAAAAAATATGCACGCATATATAGATATCTACACATGCACTATGCTATATGATAGTGCAAATACACAAAATAAATCATGTGTGGTCTGGTTCAAACTTCAATGTAAATACGTAGAGATTGCAGCAATGTTATTGGAGTTAATACGTGCAACAAATGTATATGCAGCTACTATATGTGAAGAAATAGTGTTTCTTTTAATCGGACAGTGACTTAATCAACTTTTGGGCCTTTAAGGAAAGATGCGTAGTTAACACTACCTTTTCCTTGCTATATTTCATTTGCATGTTTTTAAAAAACATCCAAATATAAAAATGTAGATTGACTTTTAGCCTATATTTGGCACATGTACCTTTTGGCAAGTGAAAGTCTAAGCAAAGGTTGAACAAAATCGAACTGGAAACATTACTTTAAAATGGCCATTAAAGGAAAGAGATTTTCTGTTGTTTTGGAACAGTTGCTGCAACTGACGTTTAAGAACAGAGCAATTTTTAGAAAATGCAAAATCTGATGATTTCATTGCTTTTCATTCCCATCCACCATTTTGTACTCTTGCAGCTCTGATGTTTTTGCAGATTGTTGTTGAGATCAAAGTTGACTCGTAACTGTTTGCATTTTAGTAAGTTTGCTGGAGTAAGAACACTGCCTAAACATAAATCTTGTAGCATTTGGAATCTTAATGATGGAGAAGTCCTTAAGAGGGTGCTTTCCTTTTGTACTGTTTAGAAACATTTTGCGTTGCCTTGGTTCTTGTCCCCATTGTCATAACAGAGAGGTAGAGTAACTTTTTTTTCCCCCCACCCATATTACCGAGTCCATAAGAAGTGTGCAGTGGCTCACTGCCATTCACTGGGGTACCGAGAGAGAGGAGAAGCAATGTGATAGTTTGATCTTTGCTTTTCCCATACTCACTCTTCACTCAGCCGCCGGGGCTGCGATGCAGCAGTTACGCTGTGCCAGATTTTTCCAGCATCCCCATATCTACGGTCTTAGCTGCCGCATGTCCACAAGAAAGAAACACTGCGGCCACTTTAAATCTCATGCCTTTGCTTGGCACTTACATTAAAATATATTCCAGTACTCAATCTATTTTGTTTTTCCATCCATAAATTGAACTACTACCCCGAGATGCTGTGAGGATTAATGAATGCTTGGAAAGCTCACTGCAGATGGAAAAAATACAGTGCTGCCTCTTCAGATCATTATGTATAACACTGCAGAGTTCAAAAGTTATGAGAATTGTATAAAGGTTCTGGCAGATGAAGCAAGGAAATATTAGAACTCCTATTAATGGGGGAGCCATCGGTCTTTCTTCATCTGCCATCCATTCTTGGTTCAGAGACCGGCAGTGCAATGAATGATCCCGTTCTTGTGAGCCTTCTCTTTGTAACGGCCTTTGAAAATGAGGAGGGTTTCACATGGGAAAATCTTGTTGGATCCCTGATGGACACTGTTCAGCTTTTGTAAAATGTCAGTATTTAATTGTTTTCAAGTATGTTTCTTCCAAAATAATGAAGCATCATTACGCATATGGGCCTGGCCATTCATGAAATGATTAAGTCTTTCTTTAAAAAATAAAAAAGAAAAGTAAAATGCTTAATATAAACTCAGATGGTATTTGTGAAATAAATCCGCATTTGTGATAGGAAGTTAGAGTCCAGTTACATTTCTAATACATTATAACAAAGTATTTAAAATTTCATTTTCTCTTTAGATATAAACGTATTTCCGTGAGAATTATAACTTCCCAAGTAGAAATTTATATGCAACATTTTTGCACATTTTAAAAATAGTTTTGAATAATCAGGAAAATCTAATGAAAATTGTGACAGACCTTTAACTATCATAGAACTGTGATGAAAACACCTGCACCTCATACATGAAAACTATTGCACCTCTTCTCCTACTCTGATGGTTTATGTGGGGTCAGGTAACCTGTCAGACATTCAGAGAAGTAGTAATTATGGTACTAGAGTGGCTTACTTTCAGAAAACAGAGAGTGAAACTTCTAGTAGAACTAAAAAATATGTCACAAGAAGAATATGTAATCTTAACCGAAAGGTTGTGCCTGGTGTTAGTGAAGCAAGCTACTTGAGGTTCAGCTGATAATATACTTGAGCTGGCATTTTGCATTCATACATTAATTCAGAAAATATTTGATATTTCAAGAATGCAAGCTGATTCTTAAAGCAGTGTAAACGTGTAAACGCTGCCAACAAGTCCTATCTTATATTTGGTTATTTGTGAATAAGATGCCATGCGATGACACCATATTGAGTAGTGAGGTGTTTTCAGAGCTCTCTCTCTAAAGACAATTTCACTGCTTAACTAAACCGTAGGTATGAAAAGAAATTATTTTCCAGACTAACAAACCCAGTCCTGCATAATGCTGAGTTTCCATAATCGAGTTCCAAACAGAATTAGAGAGAGCAAGATCTGTGAGACCTAGAGAGCAGTGTTGGTGTCAGCACCAGAGGGAGCTGCTTGCCCAACTCTTGGCCATGTAACAACTCGAAGGCTGGAAAGAACCAACAAAAGGGGACAAAATGGCAGGAAAAAGGATGGTAACCTGTCGAACACTGTCCACGAGTGAAAAATAATGTTTTAAAGTTGAAGCATGTTTAGTGTGTTGATCCGTTGGCCAAATCTGACATTTTTCTTGTATTGACTACTCTCAATTAATTACATTTAAATTCTAACCTAGCCTTTTTTTCTGGATTGTTGTCATAAAAATATTTTGCAGCTTACAGAGAAGGTATTATAAAACTAAATTATGATCTTGAATTACAACTGTAACTTTGGATCCTCTATTTGCTACAGTAGTGTAAATTCATTTTATATTTATATATTGGACCTTTACATTTGTATTCTTAGTTGTACAGTGTGATAACTGGTGGGAATACAGATAAGGCTAATTATTTTTTTTCTCAGCTACTATGCCTGCCTTTTTATTTTTTTTTTCTTCCCTCTCCTAGTAGCCTGGTATTTTATATGGCATTAATGTATATTCTCTTAGATTAACGAGAACTGAAATGTGTGTGATACAATGATTCTGGACTTCATCTGTAAAGTATAATTATTTAAGTATTTGTGTGCCCATGAAGTTCATAGGTTGCAAAGTGAAATCAGGGCTGAGCTGTGCAGGATGCTGTATTTACCCATAGTAAAAAAAGACCAAAGAATAACACCCCTGCCAAGCTGCCTCCCAGGCAGCGGTGTAAAGCATTCGTAATCTATGTGCTAGGACAGACAACAGAGGAGAGAAAGGAAATATTTCCCTTCCAACAAAAGATGACTTAAGCATTTGCTTAACTGCTTCTGCAAGTTGTCCAGGGTCACAGAAGTAGCCTCTGGCAGAGTGAGGAATTGAACCTGAGCCTCTGAAGTCCTAGTCCAGCACCTTCTTCATGAGATATTCCTTACCGCCATAAAAAGTGATCTCTGTACACTGAAGATACTACTTTTAAAACTAGATTTGTGCATCCTACTACTGCTGTAGTAAAATTCACTTATTTACAGGCATGCAGGCGCAGACACACACACACATACACACACACACACACAAATCCTTTCCTTAGACAGGGGCTTTGCTGATAAGGCAGTATAATAGTACTAAAATCAATTCACGTGGAGCTTCAAAATTATTAAGCTGTAGCAATTTAAGCTTACTCAATCCGTCTGTTTAAGAGATTTCAAGGCAGGTACCTACCCACAGAGGTGTATGTAGAGAGCGTGTGTATGTATACACATATTTCTAGAGTGTATATATACATGTATATATATACAATTAGTTATTTCAAAGCCAAAATTAGAAATTGAGTTTAGCTGAGACTTTGCTGGAAGTGGAGCAGCTGAGACATTTCAGTACTCGTAGAGTGGTCTGTCTTTCTCTTACTTGATAAGAGACATCAGAAAAGCCCTATTTATTTGCTGCTAGGGCCTGACTGAATGGACATGCTTCCCAATTTCACATTTGGACTAAATCTACTAATAAAATTCTTCTGCAGTTCAATATTTTATGAGGTATACTGCCAGATTTAAATGGCAAACTAAGTTAGTTTTCATGTTCCTTCTTTGAGAAGACACAGAACAAAGTTTGTTTTGACAACACATTTTCCCTATATTACATCCTGAAATTTCTCCCTTATTAAATGATTTGCAAATATATTTAACCGCTAATTCGATTAGTTTGACTTCCAAATCAGGAACAGGGCGATATAATGATCTTAGTCTGGAACGCTCCAGCTCAGTGCTAGATATCTCTCCATGCTTCCTGGCTGAAACAGGTGGGTGGAGGGTCAGGGGATGCAGATGAAAAGAGGTATTCGGATCTCAGTGACATCTAAATTTTGAACTCAGGTAATGAAATCCTTAAGTGAACTCAATTTGGCCAGAGAAACAAACTGGCCTTGGGGCCAGTTAAATGACCTGACTGTTTTCCTCTTTCCAAGATCTCCTAGAAAGTTGTTTGTGTGTCAATACAACTTTCCTTGCTCCTGGATAAGGTAACAGCCTTAAGATCCTTAATGGAAGAACTGCAGATTTCATCACCTTTTCAGTCTTGTATTGAATTTCAAGAACTAAAGTTTTCCTTCTTTGAAACAAAAGAAAGATGTAGTCTTTGACAGTCTGTTAGGAAAAAAAAAAAGTGAAAAACAACCTAAAAGCTTCAAATTTTGCCGTTAGGTCTTTCAAACGTATTCATTCACTCTTGTTTGCAAGTTCACATCCTAAAATGTTGTCAGAAGTGGACTAAAAACCCAAAACAGTTGAGAAACACTCAACACTGTGTTTTCAATGTGATTGATTTAATGTTTCTGGTTTTTGATTCAGTTTTTATTTTCTTTTTGTTTCAAAGACCAAACACAAATAAAGAATTCATTATGATTTAGCTGGTCACCTGAAGGACATGTGGATTGGAAGTTCCTGTAGAAAGTTTTGTGTCAGATCAAGTACAGTGTTCATAAAGCACCATTTAAAACTGTCATATACATTTCACTTTCTCAAAGGCTTTTGTAAATATGTTTTCTAAGTGAGGCTATTTATTCAAGAACCTTCTCTCAGCCAAGCATTCAGAAAAGAGTAGCTGTTGTTTGCATCTTGAAGGAAATTATTTATTACTAAGACAAAATGAGTCTGCACTAACACACTTCTCTGTGCAGTACGATGTATTAAAACCTGGAGGATTATGAAAAAATCAAGGTGGAATAACTGGGCGGCAGAATGGTACTTGAAATCCAATCTACGTAATGGTAAATTGACACACGTTGGCAAAAATACTCTGTACTGTGACAAAGTCTGCTTTGTGGGTTGTCTGGGGGCAAATCTCTAAAGATGTTATGATGCATTCCTTAGTGGGTCACCCTAATTTAAACAGGACCGTGAATCACCCTTTAGAGCTACAACCATAACTAGGCAGTGTGATTTAGCTCAACGGAGGCTTAGCTCAAAGTCCGTTGCAGTCCGTGGAAAATTTCCCATTGATGTCAGTGGTCTTTGGATCACTTTCCAGTAGCTCTGGCAATGTTACGTTCTCCATTAAATAATGACGTACTAATGAAAAATTCTACATCCGTCTCTGTAGTGTTTCTGTAAAGAACCATTTTTCATTGCTTCCCTTTAAAGAGATCTCAAGGAAAATTATATGCTCGGTTATTAATCTAGACCTCTACTGAACCTTCTTACCAACAATGCAGTCGCAAAGCTCAAAGGCGCTGTTGTCAAAAGGCAATATGCACACGAGATGGTTAGGCTTTGTAACCACGTCCTGCCGTATGAATGAATACAGGTGACCAGGTGATAGCTAAAAGCATTTGGATTAAACAAAATAAACTTTCTGGAATTTGCCATGTAGAGAGGTCATCAAATCAAACTTTCAGGTTAGATATTTATTTTTTTTTTTTTAAAGGCTGGATGATTTTATAGCCATTAATAATATTTGTAGCTCCAGTATGCAAACCAAGATAAGAATAATCAAATCTCATGCTTCAGGGCATAAGCTAATCACCTGCTGGGTTTGACATAATTGGTTTACTGTATTATACTAGGAAAGGAGGTTCACTTGCTCTGAAACTTTGAGTCTTAGCCACCCTCAGTGAAAGCATTTAAAAGGCCAGAGTTTCCTGATCCCTTGTGACAGCTCTTTTGTCTGTACAATGATGTGTAACTAGGGCCAGTGAACATTAATATTAGAACCTTATTTTTGGATTTTCTGATTTAAAACTGTGTTAGTCTGAGTTAACGCATTTTATGTGGTGGAGACTACGCATATGTATTTCAGGGTTCCTTGCTTTTTTTCCATTTTTTCAAAAGTGGAAAAGCTGCCAAATGACCTAAGAAACAGAATTTGTGATGAATTGCTGAATAGTGTGCACAGACACAGACGCACACATTAATTCACATGTTAAATTACAAAATAATCAATTTATCTATCTGTCTTGGTATCTGGACATAGATAATTGATGTGCTACTTATATAAATAACTCGGAAATGTTTACAATGCTTTGCAGGCCCCAAATTAGACAAGTAATAAGTTATAATAGCTTTTTGATTAACTTCTTGGCAGTAGAAGTTGGATTTACCTGACATAGAGCCCGTTTCTGGCAGTGGATTCACCAGAAACCACCTGCTCAAAAGGATTAATTCTGTAATTGAATCTCTGCTCATTTTAGTGAATGTGTTTTGTTTTCTTAGGCCCAGTTTATGGTGGGTTCTGGTACGTGGGTATGGAGCCAGGGAAGCATAAACATTTTTCCCTTCCAGTGCCCTCAGTGGAAGCTGACCATGTCTGCAGCCTGTGCACTCTAGTGAACAAAGACCGCTTCAAGAGTAGTGTCTCGTAAAAGAAAAAAATAAAGAGTCCCACATCCCTTAACGAAATGAAATATAAAGTAACAGGCAATGAGATACCCTAACGAGAGTTCTCTAGGGTGCTCAAAAAACCCCAAACTGATAAGATTCAATTCCATTGGTTTTAGAGTAGTTTCTGTTGAACTGTATTTGGTTTTTATTATTAAATTAGATTTTGCTTTTCCCAGACAATGCAGTATGTTCTTTGAAGGCAGTTTGTCCTGCAGCTCCACCAGTACATTAGATGACAAAGTTGTACTGGGTTGCTTTATGCTTCAACAGTTTGATAGGCGGCAGGCTTAGTTGCTACCAGTACTTCACTTTAGCTGGACCTTCTTGTCTAGGAATTTGTTATGAGCACCATCTGTGGTTTGGCCAACACAAATGAGGTTCAACTGAAAACGGGGGTTGTAGTTTTCTCCCAGTTTTCAGGATTAAGGGTAAGTGACTAGAATTTAATGTGATCATATTACGTACCCTAGAGATCAGGAGAGAGTTTACAAGTGATACAGGAGTTCAGAAAGCCTGAAGCAAGGCATCTTCCTTGAAAGCCTCAGTGTTGGTGCAGGCAGCCTCGTATCATAACATGTTACTCAAAATTTTGGTGCTGACCTTAGCAGCACAAGGTTATGAGGCTGCAATTTTAATTTATTTTTTTTTTTATTTATATGTGCATTTACAGAAGATTTTTGAAGCTGGGGAATGGAAAAGTACAGTATTTCCCACTATTATTGCGGGGGACTAGGGGCTGGGGCTAACAGAAAATCTGGAACCTCCTTAGTGCCCTGGCTCAGCTCAACCTGCAGTAAATCTATACCAGTCACTGCCTGGAGGTTTGAGCTCAAAAAAGCACAGGAGTATTGCTAAATCTTCTGTTGCAGTTTTTTTTTTCTTTTTTTTCTTTTGCATACAAGTCAAGATGTTGGCTCACACAGGAATGAGAAAGGAAATATTCGTCTCTTAAGAAAAGAACAACAAAAACACAAGCACGTTCATTATCCATGTGAAGTCCTCAGATGCAGGCCTGCAAGAAAACCTATAACGCTGCTGAAATACATGCGGCAGGTTCTTTTTCCAGATGAATACTTTTAATAAAACATTTTCATAATTTCCACACAGTGGTAATCATTTTATTGCTTTTCTTTATCTATACCTATTACTGTTCATAGAGTAGCTGCTCAGTTCTGATAACCTAGTGGAAATGCTTGCCAAGTGTAACTCAAGATTTGCAGAATTTCATAAAATTCTCTGAATTTCCACTTCAAAGTACACTGGCACAGTTTATTATGGCTGTTAATAAGACATTTTTAGGTTTAGTATTTTGATCTGGAAACATAGTTATTTCATTTCCTGGTGATCTATACGTTTCTTTTCTTAAGGAGTTTAGGGTTTTCAAAGTTATCAGTCCATAATTAAGATTTTACAATTAGCTGGCCTATCACCATAGTAGCAAAGTATTGGTCTATGGGATTACACAGAATAAAAAAATCAGCCTTGCAGAGCGGGACCCAACTACACAGCCAAGATTTTGCTCAGTGTTTAAGTGGGAAAAAAAAAAAAGGGAGAGAAGTTGTTAACAGATCACATATAAATAACTCTTTAAAGGGAAACCAATCCAGCCCAGGAATGTCTTCATTGTAGGCATGCTTCTGCTGGTTCTTATCCAAACTTTGTCTTTATTCAGTCAACTGATCCTTTGAACAGGGCGTTTAGTTTCAAAACTGAGGCTTGATTTTTACTCTCTCGAGGTGCAGCAGTCACAAGAGATAGTTGAAATGCGTGGAAGTGATAAAGACTTGAGATTCCCGTTGGTCACCATTGATACATTCAGTTGTGCCCAGGACCCTGTCTTGTGTTAAAATGAACATCTTCAGAAGTCAAATACTTTAAAAGTAGAGTCTAAATTATAAAAATGTGCCTCTACTTGAGTCTACAGCAGGCTGTTAATGATTGTAATGGTAGACTTTCTTTCCAATAAACATCAGAATAAAGTGTTTTCCTGAGCTGGCTGTTCTCAGAATATCTTTTTGAAAGCCTTTTGGTCTCTGCTCAGGAGCTCTCTGTTGCCTTAGAGATACCCGTGTATATTGTATACATGAAATAAACCCAACAAAACTGCCTAGGGATTCTGCCACAGTCAGTAAAGTAACAGCTAGGTCCCACCGCAGATGGTTCCAGCTCCTGATGGTTTGCCAGGCTGGTTTTGACAGGCTACATTGTAGAAAGAGGCATTTCTTGTATACTTTGGAGAAATTAAAGAATTATGTATTTATTGTGATCCAAAGGTGAATAGGTGGAGATTGCTGGTCTACAGATTATTTTTTTTTCCAAGGTTACATTTGCTTTGCTTGGGTGGTAGTAGTTATTTTGCTCTTGCCTATGCTTTGGTACCTTAGATATAAGGTTTTCATAGTTCATGCAGCCATAGAAATCCCCAAAGAATAAAGAGATAAATGTACATATGATACTGCCACGATGAGGGAAATAATTTGTCGTTTTTCTTAATGTTGTTTGTTTCCACTAGAACTGCTTTTAAGGAAAAAACCAACCCTTGTAATTTGTGAATCAAAGACCCACTATATTCTCTATCTGTGCAGCTTCACTGACTCTAATGGCACTGCATGAATACATGTAAAAGCAACACTCAGCTACCATACTTATTTTAGCAGTACTCTGGTAGTTTTCGGGCTATCAGCCATGATTGTGTATCTTTATTCTCATGATTTGAGGATTGAAGCTCACGTTAATATCTACCTTTCACCCTTAAAACCTGAAAGTGCTCTACAGCGGAGCACAGATATTCTTACATTCACGTTTTTTAAGTGTGAAAACCAAGTTGCACGGAACAAGAGCAACCACTGAAAGTCCCAGAGAGGATAATATCCAGTGTCCCAAAGAACGTATCTACCTACAGGGATGCATTAAATATGGCATTAAATCCTAAACCCACACTCAGTTCAATGCAAGTCAGCTTCAGTCCAAACTTTGCCTTTTCGATAAATTAAAAGCGAAGTTTGGAAAAATACATGTTTAAGGTTTTGACTTTTGCAGGAAAAGCTTGTATTCACACAGAGTTCCTCCATATAAAGTAGGAGAGGCTGAAATTTGCTGAAAAGAGGAATACAAATATCCTCTCTTCCTTGAAGATTTTTCTTTATGGTGCTCCCAAAGAGATAATGATTTGTGTAAGATTTCTATGACCACATTACTAATAATGTTAGTCTCTGAAACATTTATTAAAAATCTTTTATTGATCAAACATGGAATAAAGGGCTTTTTTTTGGTTAATTATGAAACAGGTGGCAAGTCTTCAAATGAAATTGCAAAAGGGCATAATTCTGCAAGGTATCAACTATCCTCAATCCTTGGTATTTTCAGTATATATAAAGTTTTTTGCTAGTTTATGGAAGATTCTATTTAGTTTTACAAGAAACTATTTCTTGTGTCTATAGGATTCATTACTTTTAAATATTTAAGGACTGCTTCAGCATAGGCACGTGATTCAATAGGAGTACAAAGCTTTCAATGCCTAATTAGTCATGTTGTAGTCCAGGTTAGTTATGTGGTACATAAGGGTCTAAATATTGAACAGCTAGCACCAATCTGATTCTAATGTAAGTAGCTGCGGTGGTTCTTCCAGGAGGAATCCCTTCTTTGTTTCTCTCAGGTCTTGCACATTTTTCTGGCTCTCTTATTTTTTGAGTAAACACTGTGTGTGAAAAATCTGATTCTCCGGGTGCACATGCACAATTTAGTTTTTACAAGAAATCTCACTCCTTCTGGTTCAAAGTTAAATGTATGCATGCATGCAGAATCAAAACCTCACAATTGGAAAGTTTAAATAGTAGGTGGGCTCTGCAGTGAGTTTCAATATACCCCTTTTATTTGACCTCGCATTTATTTTGATGCACTGAAATATTTGACACTTTAAGCAGGCTTGCACTGGAAATATCCAACTGTTACATTATTTCTGACCGGCTGTATTACAAGAACTGTAGAGAATCTGGTTAGGCACCTATGTGTTGTAACAACATTTAACTTTAAAGAAACAACTAGAAATTGGAATAAAAATGGTGATATATAAATATACAAGCTTAGCATCCCACATACATACACTACCTGAATTCTTTGTTGATTTCTGAAGGGAATTAGGTCTCTAGCTCTTTTGACACTCCTGTATGGAACAAATGTGTAAGGGTTTTATTCAGTGTCCCCTGCTTCTCAAAACAGTCCATTAACTTGAATGCTGGTTGCATTGGAGTTTTTAATCCTAGAGTAAGTGGTAATATTACCAGTGTTGTTGGGCCCACGAAACAGTCTTCCAATAAGCAAAACACACAAATGTATCTATCCCATCCTGTGAAGCTCACGCTCTTGGAGTAATTCTACAAGCCAACTCAACTGACCCACTAACTATTCCTCTGCTTCAAAGTGACTTTTCTAGTCTGATAAGTTTGTGCTAGTAACCTGTACAGATGTGGAATTTGTCCCTACAGAGATGTGATTTTAATCTATCATCAAGAAGACACTTGTAGCCAGCTTTTGTGCAGTAGATTATTGATAGTGCCTCTTCCTTTATGCCTAGGATGCCAAGTAAGTGAGGCAAGCTCTAAAGAATTTCAATGAACTGGCTCAGACCTCCCCAAAATGGCAAATAAACTGCACAGTGGTTTGTATTCTCATATATTTTGCAAATGCCACAGAGGAAAATGAATCACCACAGATACTGAGACATGTATAAGCTTCGGTCTGAAACATGGACACACTTCCAAAATTGCAATAAAGAACTGTCCTTTGTATTAGAAGATGTCAAGCTGCTGGAATCTAGTGTGAGCTGAGGTTGTCTGACATGGGTTTCATTGTGCCTACTTCCAGACTTCTTATATTTGGATAGTATGATTGAAGCTTTCGTGCGGCGTACTCTGTGTACAAATGACGGTACCTTTGGCAGAACATGACAGATTTTAGCAAACAGATTAAAGGAAAGTTGACATGACTTTCTGCTCTTTTTGATTATTTTTGTGCGCGTGGTCTCATACTGTTGCAAGACGTATGGAAATGTGTTGGTGCACCAGAACCTATAGGACAGAAATCAAAAGGAAAAAAATGAGTGTAGAGGGTTCTTTTCCTAACATGGAAATTGCTGAAAGACCTGCTGTTGGTGGTGCTCTAATCACTTTGTACTCTGCCTTATCAGCAGTGTTGAACAGGGTGTAAATTGTGGTTCAGTTTAAACAGCATTAGTTTTACAAGCTGAATGAAAAAAAAACACAAATCCTATGTGCTTGGTTCAGTAAACTAAACTTCCCAATGAATGCCCTGGTTGCTGTGCTTTTGCTTCTTAGTTTGCATGTAGAGTGACAGAAATCCATTTAAGTAGAAGAAACACAGAGTTACAGAGTTTGTACCTCTGAGTCTGGGTGGTAGATGTACTTAAAATTTCAGGAGGGACTCAATGGAAAACTTGTGACAAGAGCTGGCTGTGTAGATGTCACCTGTGTCTTCTGGCACTGCAGTATTTCTCTTTCTTACCCACACAATAAAAAGAGCTATGCATAGCATCTGGTGGAGAGTTTGCTGTAGACCTACTGCATGGGCCCATCACAGGAAGATAAATCAAGATTAATGTACGTATTGTATTCTCTCACTGGAAGGTTTTGTTCTATAGGAGCATTCTGATTATAATATTTTTGCCATCCAGGAACTGAAAACCCACAAGAAACCTAGTTTCTTTAGTCATTGAGTCATTAGAGGACTGCAGAAAAACAAACGCAAGAGCAGAAACAGCAATGCTAACAATGAGGAGGTCATCCAGTTGCCCACACAGTGAGTGATGTCCGGGACCACTCGAGGTGTCCTAGGATGTCCCCAGGACATTCTCATAGTGCTGGTTGCTGTGATAAAGAACGTATGGAGATCCATACACCTCTGGAGCGGGAGCTTAAGGCTGGCTGGGCTGGCCCACAGCAGCCAGCATGGCACTACACACCTCCGTCTGGGCAACGGAGTCCTCTCCTGTTCACTTCTCCTATTGCCAGGGAAGAAATGCTAACTGTTGTGTACTGGTCAAGCTTGGTAATTATTTCCTTAAGGATGCATTTGCTTTAGGATATGTGGAAAGCGTTTGTCTGGCAAGCTAGATTACAAGCTACTATAGCCAGCCGTAACCCCAAATAGATGGGAAATATTTTTGTAATTTAAATTTTTAATTTTTTAAAATTAATTTTTATTTTACAAAATTATTTTGTGAAAATTATTTGCACTATTGATAGAAGGCATTGCGAGGATTAAGTTTCGGGTGTGGATACAAAACAAATTTCATCCCATTGCTGTTTATAATCAAGAGAGAGACAGTGGAATGTAGTATCAGCTCTCCGACAAACAATGATCTCTCTACAAACTCCACGCTGCAGACAAAGAAGCCATCCACCTACAAATTGTGGTTGAAACATGGATATCACTAAAGTGGAAAATGGTCAGACGTAAGCAAGTTCATTTCCCCATATCCCCAAGCAGTTATTAATGGTAACACTATCATTCATTATTTACCTCTTCTGTATTTAATCTGTGACCTAGAGGTAAAGTGCTTTATAATCAGGAAGCATTTTTTTGACCAATCTAATCCCAGCTGGTATTTCTGAATCTATTCACACTCAATTTAAAATATTTAGTTAATATTTTTTACTCATTAATGACATAGTTCTACAGCTGTTATCATTGTTAATGGCCAATTAAAGCAGATTAGGATTTTTCAAAGGGACAAATAATAAAATAATTTCTTAGTGTAAAGACTAGATAAATTTTATCGTTTCAGTCTACACTTAATTCACCTCGCTCTCTGATGACACTCATTTTAAGAATTTCCATTGCTCTCAAAAAAATAAAAGAAAAAGGAAACTTCAGCAGGTGCAATAGCCCCCAAAATTAGTAAAGGATAGCAGATATTTATATCAAGGTGGCATATGCTTTTGATAGCTGTTTTAGCAGTTTTCCTGAACTGGAACACATTGTTTTTTCTAGTCCTGTGAAGAAGTTTGCAGTATGATGGATAAGGCATCGTGAATAATTAGACAATGCGAGTCTGTAAATCCCAACTGAAACAATACATCTCTCAGATTAGTTGTTTCTTCTGCAAAGGGCAGTACACAACGATGGAGCAGAGCCATTCATTTTAGATACATTTCATTTGCAAGTAATCTTTCATGTGAAAGAAAAGCAAGATGTATGATAGTTTACATGTCAATTAAAGGACGTTAGGAATGAAAGAGCATTTTCAGAAGCCTGAAAACAAAGTACTTCAGATGAAGAATTAGCTCTTGGCTAGAGACTAATACCTGTGCAAAAATCAACAGTGACCTCATTATGAACCTACCTTCCTTGGATTATTGCAATTAACAATGAAAATGAATGGGAAGGACTTGTCTTGTAATTAGTGCAGGTTGGGACATCTGAACTGTCCCAGCAAGAGCATCTGAACTTTCCCAGTGCAGTGAAAGAAAACTTCAAAGAAGTCATTATTCCTTCAGTTCAGTTGGCTGATTGGCTGATTGGGTTGGGGCTTTTTAAAGGATTAGCTCCCTGCTGTGGCAAGTAAGTATTGAAATGCTGGAAATGCTGATTTTCAGAAAGACCGTTCAGAATGAAAGCTGCTTTTTCTTTCTATTAATCTTATTCCCATGTGTCACTAGAATGTAGAAGGTGGGGAATTCCGGGAGGAATCTGCATTATGATAGGAGTGCACTTTGACCTTCTTGTGATACCGTCTCTCCTTTGTTGGCTTGTGAAGTTTTCAATGCTAGAATGTCAATCAGTTGTCTTAAATCCAGGAGTCTTTAAAATAAATGAAGTGGATGAAAATGCACTGATTAGAACGATATTATGGAATGGGAGGATATATTCCCAAGCAGAAAGTTCTTTACTGTTAGCTGTTGTTTCAGGTCTCTTTAAAGCCACTATTTCCCGCTTCCTATCCAAAGAAATAATTTTCTATAAGCTTCTCCAGGTTTTTGCCTTTAGTCACAAGGACACGCATGCTGCATTTTCCAATGCTGGTACCGTGCCAATAAACTAATAACACAGTGTTCTTCTTAATGAGGTGGCAGTTTTCCTACCTCTGAAAATTAAGAATGTCAGTCTGCGGCAATTTGGCATGAGGTAGCTCTGCCCATATCACTCTCTTCCAGTAGCAGAGAGAACAAAGTGCTGTTATTATCCATAAGCCCAGATCGAACTTGAAGTTCCATATGTAATATATCTCCAGCTCATCCCCTAATCAGCAGTCTTCCTATAGAAGTCAGAAAGGCCTTCTCGTAAGTATTTCTGCCCAGTATCATGCAGCTGGCAGACAGGAAAGGAAAGGAGTAGACCAGAAAGGAAAGGTTAATCGCTACTCCTTCACAGCTTGTAGATATTTGAAAAATATGCACATTATTGTGTAAGCAAAATGGAAGAGATCGACTTATGAATGTGAAAAACGATATCAACCTTTACTTAGAAGAATTACTTGCGCTTCTAGTCTAACAAGCCTCAGAAAAAGCAGGATGCTGCAAAATGCAGTGCAACTGTGCCAATAATTTTCCACAGAGCTCAAGTGCTTTCTCTGGCAAAACACCCTTTGGGTAAGGACTGCAAATGCCGTGGCAAGTGAAAAAAATATTTTTTATTTTAAAAAATGTATGTGGTCAGAAAAGCGACTGCAAGAAATGACAGTAGATCTGTGTCCTGTGTATTTCCAGTTTTTCTGCTGACTCCTGCAGAAAAATAAGTATGTGCTATTCTTTACGCCAGTTAGCATTGCAGAGCCAACACATCTCTGGGAAGGAATGAGCTGAATTCTGACCTGGCTGTGTTAATTAAGTCCCAAATGGAGACTCTTTATTATAGATGATGACGCATGGACCATAAACAGCCCAACTTGATGTTCAAATCTCAGGCAGAATTTTAGTAGTGGAAATGAGAAAAACCTTGTAAGTCAAGTAAATCTCATCAGGAGTCACTCACAACAATGAACATTGAACCCACTGACACCACTTATAGACTCATTTTTCAGCATATAATTGCATTTTAACACAAATTTCTTTTGGTCCTTGTCCTTGAAGTCCTCTTTGTTCATCTATAAAACGGATGCTCTTTGGGCAACGGGTAGACCAGCTCAGCACAATGAAGACATTAATGCTTTTGTAACCCATTCCTTTTTAGCCTACTCTTACCTACAAACGGTACTTAGGTACTAATAGAGATGAAACTTCCCTTTCTGTAACTATGTGTATCTTTTTCATTGCACATTTTTCTTTTCTTGCCTCCTCCCGTGCTTACACCTCTTTTTTCCCGGCTGTTCAAAGAGCTCAAAGTTGAGAACACCTTGTGAGGATGTGGGACTATTTCTGAGGACACTAGGAAATTACTATGTGATTAAAAATGTGCATTTACAGTTTTCTCCACTGGTAATGTTTAACTTTAAAGCAATTTCCTGTCCTGTTAAAGGCTACTTTAATTTTAACAGATGGCACCATTTTTCATCATCAAAATTGTAAACCTTTATGTAATTTACTTACCTATAACTTGCATTTATTTCCTTGCAGGTTCTTAATTTTTTGAACATAATAGCTCTCAGTGGATTCTGCCATGTACTGCTGTACTGTGCCAAATATTCAGCATTGATTTTCATATTGACTTATATCAATTGTGCCATTAGTGTAAAATGGATGGGAAACACATCAAATATAATATTCTGAATGTTTTCCTTCTTCAATCTGATATTAGTAATTCAGAATGTATTTAACAGGGAATATGCATTTAAATCTCTGCCAGGATTTGAAAATAAATTTACCACAAGCCCTTATGCCTATGTTGGTTATGTGTTGGCTTATTCGCTGTAATTTTCCCTTTCTGTCCCTCTGCCATGTGTATTCCCTCCTTTTAGCCTGTCCAAAGCACTGCTAACAAAAGTCTGTCCTACTCAACCCCATGATTCATCAAACAAAATCACTCAAAGGTCCCAGCTGATGCACTTGTATAATCTCAGATGATTCCTGCTCTCTCTTGTTCTACCAATTACCTTCTGTTCCAGAAAAAAAAAGCCATGTTTTTCACAGCAAACTTATTCTACATGATGTGGCAAGCCTCCTAGAGTCTGCAGCCCTCCTGTGAGGCAGATGGGAAATTCTGTGACAGCTTCAGTTAAATTTAAAATGGAAGTTTCTGATGAATTCAATATGAAGATGAAATTCTGACTGGAATACAGATCCTGTGTTTTTATTTTCAGCTTAACTTGGATTGGATTTCCACTACCCTCATATTTACAGTTCAACTGTGTCAATTGTATGCAGTTTGTGGTTTGCTGCTGCCCTACCCTACTCATTGTTGATAAGAAACAGTTTTCCAATGTACATGTTATTGCTCAAATGCAATCTGAAGCTAACCCTAAACTCCATCCCTGCGGAACAGACCTTTCCAGTCATCTCACCTTACTGTTATTTTCTCTGGTTCAAACACGTGTGGCTTTTATCATTGCTGTGCTCTGCTTGTTATATATAGTTCTGTGTTCATCTCTCTCCTACCATTTCCATGGTTTTTTTTCTCAAAAGATAGTTATGCCAGAAATCTTTCCTCCTTAGTCGAACGTGCCAGTAATCACTCCTCATTCAACATGTTCTGACTGTCATGCTGTGTTTTCTCTCATGTCTCCTTTTGCATTCAGGCATTTCATGACAGCAGGTTATATTATTCCATATTGGTAAAACACCATGTGAACATATAAACTTATATACATGATTTTTAAGAATCATGTAGATCTGAATAAGTCATATTTTTAAATTCTTTGGGATTGATTTCAGTTTGGCATGTGTTGACTTGTGCTGAAATTGCAAATGTGGTTTTGAAGTTGGTTGATACTTGAGTCATTCAGATGGTGTATATCCGACAAAGAACAGTACGAGGCAAGGTGGAGCTGATGAGTATTTGGGACAGAGAGGTGTGGAAATGATCAGCTGTACAGATGATACGAGCAAATGATATTATGCCACTTGTTTTTGGTTTACACATTAGGTTACAGGTCTACATGACCTAGCTTCTTTAAAGCATTTGTATACTTTTGCTGTTAAGCATATCTTTGATACTGATTTCAGATGTGTTTTGTCTGCATCTATTTAAAAAACCCACAATCTCCTATTTTACCTAATTAATATTATAATATTTTTCTTTTCATGTTGGATAACGGTTAAGCTAGTAAGTGTGTTGGAGTTAGATGGACATTCTCATATTTCTGTACAATTTCTTTGTATTTTTTTCCTCATAGAAGATGGAAAGCGAAGCTTTCAAGCCTTTTTTATGACTTATCCTTTGCCTGTTTATTGTGCTTTTTCCCACCTGCTTTTTTGCTGAGATATCATATTAATGGCTTTTTGTTAACTTCTGTGCTTGTGCTTCACTATCAGAGATAATAATGGTGCTACTCTGGGAACCGGGCATGACAGTTCGGTGCAAATACTATTGCTACAGAACAAGTGTGTTGGCAAAGAACATTTTTCCTTCTGTTTTCTGCCCTGAAGGATATTCATGACTACTGCTATGCATATAAAGGGAATTTTTACCCTAGCAATGTCTTTAGAAGACCAACATGCCCATACATGGTGAAGTCCATGGGTTATCCGGTTTGATAATCACTCAGTACCTCAGTGCATCAGAGTAAGATGCATCACACCTGCAACCACAGCAGGTGAAAACATGTGCGGGTTTACATGGTAGTGATATTTCCTTTCTGAAAGTAATATAATTTAGTGCAGAGATCCCTGAAACTGGGGTTTGGTGGTTTGGGTTTTTTTTTTTTAGAGCTAGCTACAATACCAGAAACAGGCCAGCTCTGCCAGTGTGGACCTCTACAAAAGTTAATATATCATGTTAAGGTGTGAGAAGGGTAGCCCTACAAAAAGCTTGATCTGCAAAATATTTATGCATAGTCTTGAATTCTACAGAAGCAGGGGATATCTTCTAAAGAAGCTGGAGGGAAGGGATGCCAGGGGATCTGGACAGGCTTGAGAGGTGGGCCCGTGCAAACCTCATAAAGTTCAACAAGGCCAAGCGTGAGGTCCTGCATGTGGGTCAGGGCAATCCCAAGCACAAACACAGGCTGGGCGGAGAATGGATTGAGAGCAGCCCTGAGGAGAAGGATTTGGGGGTGTTGGTGGATAAGAAGCTCAATATGAGCTGGCAAGGTGCGCTTGCAACCCAGAAAGCCAACGGCATCCTGGGCTGCATCAAAAGAAGCGCGGCCAGCAGGTCAAGGGAGGTGATTCAGATCCTTGACTCTGCTCTGCTCTCCCTCCTGGAGTAGTGCATCCAGCGCTGGGGCCCCCAGCATAAGAAGGACATGGGCCTGTTGGAGTGAGTCCAGAGGAGGGCCACAAAGGTGATCAGAGGGCTGGAGCACCTCTCCTATGAGGACAGTCTGAGAGAGTTGGGTTTGTTCAGCCTGGAGAAGAGAAGGCTCCAGGGAGACCTTGTACTAGCTTTCCAGTACCTAAAGGGAGCCTACAGGAAAGATGGAGAGGGACTCTTTATCAGGGAGTGTGGTGATAGGACAAGAATAATGGTTTTAAACTGAAAGAGGGGAGATTTAGATTAGATCTCGGGAAGAAATTCTTTACTGTGAGGGTGGTGAGACACTGGAACAGGTTGCTCTGGGAAGTTATGGATGCCCCATCCCTGGAGGTGTTCAAGGCCAGGCTGGATGGGGCTTTGAGCAACCTGGTCAAGTGGAAGATACCCCTGCCCATGGCAGGGGGGTTGGAACGAGATGATCTTTAAGGTCTCTTCCAACTCTAACCATTCTGTGATTCTACAATATCAGCTTTTTATGAGATGCTTAGCTTTCTCAAGATCAAAACTTTGTAAAAACTTTGACCAGATAGATTTGGCCAACTGTTTTTTATAATCTCAGTTTTTCATCAACCTTGAATTGGTTGAAACACAGATCCAGTTATCTCTGGATCTTATTCTCTCCTGAGAATAAAAATCAAGTAGAAATTAGCCACAGTAAAATAGCTTGAGTCTCAGCTGAGTGTTTTTAATTTTGCTCCAATTTTTTCCTGATAGGAGATTATTTAAGCGTTAATTTTAATCTAATCTTCCGAAATAAGGATGCTGATCATCAAGCTATATTTTGTATTTGTAAATTGTAGTATTATATTAACGTGTTGGGGTTTTGTCTGATTTATGATTATAAGAACTTTCTACCATGTGTTCATTTCCTGACTGGTTTTGTTTTCTGACGTGCAGTGTCACGTACCACAGTGTACAGCCAGAGTATTTACTTTTTTGACAGGGTAATACAGAACATTTTCTAACTTATCTCCAGAAAATCTCAAAGAGATCTGACAAGATAATAGCTTTTGCCTGTATCCTATGCCTTTTTCTGTTTAGTTATTCAGTCTCTTATCTGGTGCTGTGAGCTCCTTAGATAAGTGTTACTTGATTGTTTAATAACTAAGGTGCTTTTCATAATGCCTATCATGCTGCCAGAAACCATGCTGTTTATTTCATTCATGTTCTGATCAATTGGGTATTAAGTAATTACTATTTTGGGATATCTCCAAAGGCTCTTTGCCTCTGCAGTACCCTCCATGACAACGATGTTATATTCTGGCACTCAGTTGTGTTGAGGTGTGTTGTAACTAATTACTGGAGAGCGCTAACAAATAAATCTCTTGGTCCATAGGACCCAAGTTGTACGGATTGCCAGCAGTGCTGAACCATGCATATGGAAGTGTTCTGTAGATCTTGGGAATGATTTTGCTTTTTCTTATGCTGAAAGTGGTATAATTCTGTTTAAAATATTTAGTTTGGTGCTCTGGGCCAAACGCCTTCAGCAGGCATGTCGTTAGAGGCTATCTACATGGCCGAGCACTCATTAGGGGTGGAGAGCACTTACTCTGCACCTGCAGAAGAGCAAATGGTTTTGTTTCCTCTGCATGGAGCTGAATTCACTCTCACCAAATCAAGCTACGCGAACCACACCAGCCTGCAGTAAGTGGGGAAGATCAGGGGATTTGCTTCAAAATTGCTCTGCTGCTCTGAGCCAAAACGCGAATATAAAAACAGCCTTTGTATCTATATCTCTGCTGTCTTTTCTTCCCTCTCTCTTTGTGTTACTTATAGGAAAGACAGATCTTACAGAGAGGTGGCTTTGTGATCAGAAGCGTGTTAACTGTGGTTTGGTTGTTGGTTGGTTATGAGGAGCTCCCATGATAGAAGTGGCTCTGAGGGCGTTTTATATCTGGTCTTCCAAAGCATGTACTGTTCTTCTGCTCATCGCGAAGGAGCTGGAAAACAAAAAAGCCCATGCAATTACACCAGGTCTTCAGTCATGATACATAACTGCAGGAGGCAACTGTAACCACAAACTTTTTTATAAACCCTTGTCCTGCAAAGAAGGAGCAGTAATAAAAGCAAGTCACCAGTGGAGACCACTGGAAAGGTGACCAGGGCATGCCTTTATTGACAATGAATGTGCCTGCAGCTACCATGGAGATGGATTTATATTAACAACCGAGATTATAAAAGGGATGATGAAAACCAAGCCCCAAACCCTGCACCTCATTAATGGAGTCAATAGACAGGAATCTTAATGGAAGTGGGAAATACTTTGGTGTCTCTGCTCTGGCAGGGGGGTTGGACTAGATGATCTCCAGAGGTCCCTTCCAACCCCGGTGATTCTGTGAATTGGCTTCATTTTCTTTACAGAGGAATCTAGTGATCCTCTTTCAGGCAGTTCATAAGACACGCTGCTAAGAAAAGAATAACAGGGAGTGATTTACATTATCCCCAAATTCAATCTCGAAGCCAGTAATTTTGGTGTCAACCTACAATTACAGGCAATCACTTCCACTCGTCTGGTTGTTGTAGTCTCTTACTGTTTACAGTGTGTACTTACCTAATGCACAGCATTGTCTCGAGTTGATTGTACTTTTGTTGTAATTAATCAGCTATCTTATGTTTTCTTTATGACGTAGTGTTGCTTCTGTGGCAAGCTACAGGCAGATGGATGTGTTTCTAGTCAAAAGAGGAAAGTGTATTTTTTCGGTTCTTTTCCGGCTCTCCGCTTGCTCAGTAGCCTCACAGAGATTCTGTGCATCAGCTTGTGACCTGAGAAGGTGAAAAGGGTTTCTTGCTAATATAGGCACGATAGCCGCCGAAAACCCCATCAGCACACTCTACCCAGTTTGCAAAATTCGGGAAGAATTTTTGCAAAACGCTGCCGTAGAGTTGGAATCCCCAAACCACACTTGACAAGGATTTCTAGCCAAAGCAGGAGCTGGTACGGGTAGCGGGGGCACCTGCTCCCACGGCGGCTGGTGGCAGCCGGAGCAGCTGCTGGCTTTGCTCCTGGTGAGCCTGTGGGAACCGCTGCCCTCCTGAGAGGAGAGGGGATCGCAGCGGTGGGTGGAGGAGAGGCAAAGGACAAGCCACGTGCCAGATTTCAGGTTGGAGAGAGCACACTATGTGATCAGTCCTACTGTTTCTGTGCCCAAACACCAGGCTTTTTTTTTTTTTTTTTTTTTTTTTCCCCCGGAATTTTTTTAAATGTTTTTTTTTTTTTGTTTCCCCAGGGAATCTTTTAAAATGCTTTTTACCAAAGGCAATTCGTTAAGTTTGAGTATTGCCAAGCTGCATGATTAAGTTTTCTTTCATTCTCGGTAAAAGCCTGAATCAGTTAAAACTGGTTTCCAGTTAGCCTTAGAATATGGAGACATTACTGTATCCCCTCAGCTTAAAGAAAGGGGTTTCTCCCTTCCTCCTTTCTGGTCCTCAGAAAACCCAACAACAAAACTTACCGAATTGCTGATGGTCCTGATTGCTCATAGGTTTGTTTGTTTGCTTTGCTAGGAACGTAGCAGGCTTTAGTTCAACAGCAACAGTTTTCTCTTGCATCCTGCAAAGGTCCCAGCTACACACATGAGTCCGGGGCTCCCTGTGACCAGAGCCCATGGGGAAGCACTCGAGGACCCACCACCCTCACAAACCACACAGAGCGATAGCACTGACCTCTAAGTAATCCAGCTAATGTCATTAAGGGAACTACATCGATGATCATGCTGAAATGAAACCAAGAAAATCTTAAACACCCCATATTGGCAAGTTGGAAAAGCTCAACCGCTTTCATGTGAATCATTTCAGTGCATCGTTTTAAAAAATCCTGGCAGCATTTTCAGTCTTCCTTTAGTTGTACGTGTTTGGAGAAGAAGTGAGAAAATAAAAAGATGCAGGTTTTAGGTTTTTCAGTGTAACAGCTTACAGACAATATTGAAGTTTTTGATAATTACTGGGAGTTCTTCTGTGTGACACTTTTGATCATTATATTTTCATAAGGATTTCTGACTTTGAGGAACACAGACCTTTGTGAATTCTTGCTGTTACAGCTCTGCGTTTAAAAAAAAATAACCTTTTACATAAGTTTTCTGTAAATGCTTCTCATTAGGCAAAACGTTGTGTTTGATTCATTTAACCCATCTACTTGTGTGATATGGCAGTCACTTCATTAAACATCTAGATGAGAATAAACAGAAAGCAAGCTGTCTTGCAAAAACAAGATCTTGTGTAATGTGTTAAACTATATTAATCATTCCAGTTTTCCATATTAAAAGATAATTAGTGCTCATACCATAAAAATTACAGTATAAAAAAACTGAAAAAAATTTTATAGTAGGCATGCACACAGATATGCACACTTAATCCTTGTACAATGACTAAAACCCAGTTATATATCAGCTGATATTGTCACATCATTTCCTTTCTCTTAAATAAATTCTCATCATTCTTACCCAAATCCGCGACTCATAAGTTATGCAGTGTAGCACTATGAAAGTAAGACCATACAACATAAATTTAGGCTGAAGAAATATAATCTTGCTGTCAAAGAACAGCATTCTTTAGGGAGCTATAAATACCTAGAAATCTGGGGAAGGAGAGCGTGCGGCCAGTCTACGGGGAGTTTTGCATCATGTCACTGTTGGGAATGATGAGGTCGACACACTCTAGGTAGTAGATCCTCAGAAAAGCGTTTATGGTCCCTCGCTGTCAGAAATGGATGTCTGTAGAGTTTTGGTTTTCACAGATCACACGACCTGATTTGTTCATAATTCCTTGTAGAGTTGCGGAGAGGAATATGTTACTACTCGTGACCCTGGTGTTCCTTGTTTTAGCCGTCAAATCTTGTGAGTCTTTGACTGCCTCATGAGGAAGGAGTGGGGACAATGTTAGGTCAGGGGAATTCAGTCTGTAAGGCAGAAAATAATCTGCAAAACAGGTGAAATGAACGTATTGCAACTAATCCATCCTGAAGCACCTAAGATGACAGTATTTTGTAATTCGTGTGTAATACTCATACCTTGCCGCCCATGTAGCCATCTCTGAACTCCTTCGTGGTGTTATGCCCACCACATTGACGATCCTTAATACCTTTTCTGGTGTTTCAAAGCTGAAAAGACATTCCATCTCACTCTTTGGTCATCCATAAGGCTCTTCCTTACCTTGCATTTAAGGCTGGGGTGTGTGTGTGTGTGTATATATATATATATATGCGCAAATGAAGCTGTAGGGGTGATCATGATGGTCTTCCATCTGGCCAAGCTGCATTCTGCAGTGGCTGTTATGTAGGTATATATTCTCAGGTATTGATGAGTTATTATTTACTAGAAGTGCTTACTGGTTTAGTGAGGACTTCTACTACGATCTGGATCCTGTCACCATAGAAAGGGTTGCTCCCATGTTGATGAATAGTGTTCTGTAATTATCAGTGGTTTGACGCAGAGCAAGTACTATATGGTGAAGGGTGAGAGAATCCAGTCTCCTGGGACTCTGGCGTTACTGAGGAGATATGAAGCAGCGAAGATAAAAGGAGCTTAATGTGTTATAACATTTTAAAAAAGGTTGTCCTTATTCTTCACCTACGCAGACCCTGTCCAGGCTGTTGTCTTACTGTTGCTTGATTCTAGGAGAAAATTCTTCACTCTTGTATTTCTGCTGCTTTTTTGGGTTTCTTTCTTTTTGGGTGGGGAGGCGGGAGTGGAATTAGGGAGAGGTAAAGAAAGCCTATTAGATATGTCATTATATTATTAAAATAGAAAACTCCACAAAGAGAATGCTGCCTTCCTTTCCTGGAAGGTGCTTTTTTTCTATCTTTACCATTGAAAAAGCAAACAGGTAGCAACTCTTCCTAAACACAGGCTTGACTTGTACTGGATGCTGCATTTCAGGACTTCATCTAATCAGGGCATGGAATAACAGGAAGCCTGAAAAATCATCTCCCGAAACAGAATCAAATTATCATTCTTTTTATCTCTTCAATCCCATTCAACTTTTCAGTGCAGTTCCAGTGGATAGACCTTTTTTGGCTGTAAATGAAGGCAGCTGTTGGCTTAACATACCAGATTCTAGCCAAAATTATCAGTTTGGCAGCTTAATAAACATTAATATTCAGCCTAAACTTTTAAAAAGGCATAAAGTTGTATATTAACTGCAATGCAAAAAACAAAGATATATTCCCTAATTAATGGGAATTGCACTAAAAATCAGAAACCTTGACAAGTTTGGGTCAGTTTCTGTACCCAGGGTTTTGAACGTGTGTTTTTACCGCAAAATTAGCAGAAATACCAGGATCCGGCGAGCAGTGTGTCTTCTCATCTATGGATTTCAAAGCAAAAGGAGCACATGCTGACACAGTACATGGGGGAAATACAGTGTCACTGACTATAATACACCGAATGTTTAGTTATTATTAGAGTCTACAGCTTTTTGGCAAGAAGATGTGCCAGAAGCATGGGCGAGTTCAGCTGAATGAAATTTGCTTTTTAATAATAAGCTTTATTTTGTCTTTTGACATGGGATACAGCCACACTTTAAGTGGAAACTTCCCTTCTTATTTGGCTTACCTACCCTCCAGTTAAAAAGTGAGTTAGTTATTGCCATGCAAAGCAAAAAGTCCTTTGAGTATTGTAAGGTTGGAGTTCGTAGATACTTTGGGTGGGTCGTGAACTTTTTATGTGTGCATAGTTGTAACTGGTGCACAATACACTAAAGAATCGGACTCAGGTAGCTTGAGTGGCACATCCGTGCCAGATGGATACCTTATTGGTCAACGGAGCAGAATTTCTATAAGACAAATGGGGCTAATAAAGCATAAAGCACATGTAGCTTCACAGTGATCTGTTGTGTGTGCTTACAGCATCACTATGAATTTTACAGTGTTAAAGATTAGCTAAATGTGATCAAATTCAAAATTGTAGATAGATGTAAGCATGGCGCTAGATTAACTTATTAAAGCAGCCTTTGAAAAACCAAACATAAACAATCTGTAGATCTTTACTGTCTCGAACTTGACAAATATAGGAGTTTGTGAAAATAGTCATTCTATGATTTACACTTAACTTGCTTTGAAGACTATAAAACTGAACGATTTTACATGACTGAGTATTTAAAAGAAAGATTAGAGACATGCATGGGGGTGCAGGCATATGACCGTACAGTTCTCAAATGCAGTTCAGCTGGGATATTTCCCAACCCAGTAAACTGAAGTAGGCAACTATTTTTTTTTTTTTTTTTTTTCCCCCTTTTA
>VYXH01006856.1:716112-756281 GCA_013397275.1 Burhinus bistriatus | reverse complement strand
TGAGTATTTTTTTTTTTTTTTTTTTTTTTTCCCCCATTCCTTGCCAGTTCTCCTCAATCTGTCTCTTTTGTCTGTCATTGAAAAGGGAACATATGTTCTCTGGTAGGTTCTTTGTCACTTACCTAGTGTGATATAAGGAAAAAAATTATAAAGCCCTGCCCAGCAAATTACCAGTACTTGTTCCTGCAAATCTGGTTTGTCAGCCCCAAATGGCTGCTCCCTCAGCTCATGTGATATATCCCCCATCTGTAGAAGTCCAATGTGGTGGGGCTAAGAGCCTTGATTAGGATTCCAGCACACTGCTGAAACATGAATCATTTGTAAGAATAGTGTGTGTTTCTGGCAGGAGGAGAAATTTCAAGCTTTGTAAGCTGTTTCGGAGAAAGAAGAGAGTAACCTCTGTTAGCCAAAGTTCATCAGGTTGATGAGAATTTTTCTTTTTCTTTTATTCCAAGACAATATATGAAATATTACTGAAGGTATAGTGGCAATAATTTAATTATACAGTCTCTTCATTACCAGATTGTGAGCACAGCTTTCTAAGATATTTTGCATACGCAAAAAAATTCTATGACTTACGATAGCTATTTATTTAGGTCCTTTGGTGGAATGCTTTCCACTGATATTAATTAATTTCTTTATGTTCCTATGGCTAGAAATATTGCTAAAGAAGTGTAAAGTTTTGTTATTATTCTATGAGTAAAGAATGGTCTTCTAGATGTCACATTATGAAAGAGGCTATTTCTTGCCTAAAGGACTTAATCAGAAAGATCCGCCAGTGGAGAATTCTCTTTAGATCAAAATCCACAGCTCACTTCCATTTATCTCTGAGGGTCAGTTAAAAATGTTTCTAATGTTTTGACATTGTTTTTTTTTTTTCGTCTCTTCCTCATTACAGTAGAACTGGAAGTGACCAGACAATTAGGTGAATACCTAAGGATTTAAGCATAATTATATGCTAGTTCTCAGTCGTAGTAACTTGCGACCTTACATTTTATAGAAGACAAACATTTGTCCTTTTTCATGTGTCAAGTTTAACAACATAACTCGAGACAATTGTTCACTCCTATTTTTTCCCCTCATTCATATCAAAACTGCTAATAAATTAAAAAAATACATCACTCGGTTTGCCAATGTAGAAAATCCTTTAATCTGGCTTTATTGTCATGTAGCCATCATTATCATTCATTATTTATATGTAGGATAAAATAGGTGAGCTTACACTGAGATGACTGGCAACAGAAGCTATGCTTCTAGAGACAAACAGAGAGGATAGTAACTGCAATGAGTAAACAGTAAATTTCCTTTTCATTCTTCAGTTTATATTTTATTACAGAATATTTTTTTCTGCATTTTATTAAACAGCTGTTATAAATTACTATAAGAACAGGATTATATTATTATTTAATTTAAAAAAAGAAATAACTGTCCTGGATTACTCTTGAATTATTACATTTTAGCAACTCAGCACCTTTTTGGTGTCCTACAAGTTAAGCTCATTCATTCTCTTCTTTGTCTACTTTACAAACAGAATGAGGTAAATCAATACTTACGTGAAATAACCCAAAGAAATGGAAATATACTGCTTAATAACATTACCTGGCATTTTCTTCTTTTGGGTCACTACCAAACACATGGGCATGCTATTTGGGAATGCTCTACCAACATACAGTAGTGTCCTTGTCCAAATTTGTCATGATGCTGTTCCACTTGGGTTGTAGTAATGCAGAAATCTGGTTTAGTTCTCTGTGTGTTCTCATTGTTCCTGACTCTTCCATGGCTACATATCCATGTTCTCATCTGTAGTCCTTCAGTAGCAAAAGATAGTTGATTTTTCTTTGTTTTAAAACGCATTCTCATCCATCTAATATTTGTTGTTCAGCCTTAATTAAGGATTTTCAAGTGCTTTGAAGCCATAAGAAATATTCTCTTCTCTGCTGCAAAATATCGTATATATTACAATAACAGGATTTTTCCAACTTCTCTGAAGTGGCTATAGTGAGGTCACGGGATGCTTATTTTGATTTTTGGTCATGGTCACCACTCGCTGAAATCCAAGGTTTCCTCTTCTACTGCTCTGAGTTGGCTTTCTAACTTGCCAGCATCATATACGCTAACCGTTACTAAGTCCCTTCAGGGCTTGAGAACATCTCTTGCCAATCACAAGGACTACTTTTGTCCTCGAGTTTGGAACTATAACATTCAGGATCATCAGATAAGCTGTTATTTTGACTTTTTTTTTTTTTTTGCATAATTTTAATGATGAAATGTTAATAGGTCACAGTTAATTAATCCTTTCCATCATGACAAATGATTGCCTCCAGCAGAGCTCCTCTTATGAATATAGAGAGCAGAGGGTCCGCTCTGATATTATTTGGAGAAGTTACTTGACCTGTCAGTCTTGTTTAATTATTACAGCTGCCATTAAGAAGCAAATGTTAAATGTCAGAAGATAATAGCCCCCTAAAATGCCATGTAAAGCAAGTGCTTTTTACATGCCAAACCTTTCCTCTGTGTGAAAGCAGTATTGATACATACTATTTGAAAATCCATCTTGTAGATTACATCAAACAATTAAAAGGATTTGAACCCTTTCCATCCCCTGTAACTTTTTCAGAATCAAACCTAAGCCCAGCGTCCCAGTCTGATGGGTGTCAATGGCAATAGGATGACTTGTACATACAGCTGATGATTACTTTTGAGAGCATGTGCTTAATATAATGAGGGTGCTTCATGGTTTAATTAAAGGGAGTGTTTAAGGGAGTACAGCCTCCCTTCCTTCACTAAAATAGGGAGAGATCTTCCCTCCTTTGTTCTGAATCTGTGCAAGCCTTGCTGCTCTTCCTTTTTTCCCCCTCCCCTCCCTGTTAGGGTGGTTCACCTCCTCCAATACAGTCTGTCCACTGGCAGGACTGGGTGTCCTGCATCCGAACAGTTTCTGTTGTGGTATCTCATTAACCAACCGACACTGACGTGGTGAAAGTGGTGTGGATGATGTGAGAAGAAGCACAAGTTTGCAGTCTTAAGATGTTCGGGAGCCATCACTGACTTTGTGCCGGGACCCTGAGCTGATGCACAGGCAGGGGCACGCAGCCAAATCTCAGGTAGCTCAAGGGCAGTTGGAAGAAAATCAGGTGAATGGACTGTAGCAACACACCGTGAAACAAAAATCTCAGGAAGGCTGACCTTGTATCTGTGTCTAGCAGCATGGTACTAGCATGCACTTTAGTTAATTGCTTTTAGAGTATTTTATTGTGCTGCTTACCAACATAATGCCATTACTGTGTCAGTGAAACTTCAACACAAGCAGGACTTAAGGTTACATATCTGCTCACAAAGCCCCACCAAATTAAAAAAATACCAGTAATCGGTTTATTGTCTGGGAGGTTTCCTTGAGGAAGGGTAGGCTGCTGCTTCTACGCCGTTTCTCTTCTCTAACACCATAAACAGATTACAAGTGGATGTACCTTATACTTATTCATAATAGATTTGTGTCAACACAGATAATACGTGTATATATCTCCTTTCATTTACAAGCCCTCAATAGAGCATGGATCTCATTTGGGAAAGCATAATACCCTCGAATTTGGGAAAAAGTGCTGTATGTCTAGGATAGCTGTCCTAATTATGGCGTACAGAGCAGCCCTTTGCTTCTCTTTGTGAACCATGTTTGTATCTTTATCTTACACCAAAGTCCTGAAGCTCTCAGGTACTGGCCAAGCCATGTCAGCAGATGTTTCCATCAAGTACCATTAGTGGCCCAATAGCCTTGAAAGCCACAGGAAGAGTGATGCAGTTTTCTGGCAGTGGGAGATCATTTCTCCGTGCTTTACAGCTCTTGACGACCTGCAGGCAACAGAGCAAAGGCAACGGCCATGCTGCTTGTGGAGCGTGATTTTTGGCCTGTTCTCTCCATGGTAGAGTGGGATATATGAAGTTTTAACAATTCATAACGCTGCTTGATCAACAGGAATATACTACACTGTGCATACTCTGTATTTGAATATTTTTATTATCTGCTAAATATGGTGTTCCAGTGTATAATATACATAAACATACTATGAAGAATTTTAGAACAGTATAAAAAATATAAACACCTGGGAGCAAGTGCCAACACTTCTGCATCTCTAACTCTATCTCATATACTCATTCAAAACTATTAGCTAGCATCTTTTTTCATCTAAACAAATATATCTCACTTATTGATACACAGCCGTGACGTAACTTTGATGTGTTTTTCCTCTAAGAACCAGGGCAGTTTTATAATTCTGGCCAGATCACCTAGTATGAATTGCGATAATACCATTGCCTTTGATAGCTTTGTGCTATTCACTGTAGATGAAGACTTAATCCCTGGAATCTTCCATTAGTAAATTCAAGCGATTTTTTTTTTTTTTTTTTTTTTTTTTTTTTTTTGAGAAGTCATACGTGGTTGCTTGCTGTACAATAAGCATTTCAGTATCCCCAGGCAGTTTTATTATCCCACTGTGTTTTCAGTACAGAGCCATGACCCTGTACTGGGACAGAAGCCAAAGGATGAGCAGCATGAGATATTATAATTTGGTTTTATTTGAGACCTTTTTAACAATGTAATAATTTATGATAGTCAGGCTTTCGTTTGGAAAATGTATAGGAAAACAATTTTATCTTAAACTTACTTACGAAAATTCGGGTTTGGACTAAACAATTTTTTTCTTAAGTGATACGTTCACAGGCAACATAGCTAATTAATCTAACTATCCTTGGGTCTGTGGCATTTAGGTATAAATGAAGTTATATATCTCATAGCAGGGATGGTGTATGTTGAGTGCTTTGTTTAGAAAAATGTTCGAGTCAGCACTGTCCTCTGACACGTTGTCTCCATGTATCCGCAATATTCAGATACTGAGAACCTATTTTGCTGAATCTAATTGATTCACACATTCCTCTCTGAAATTGTTTAATATCTCATGTTCACAAAGATAGCAACTTTTACACATCATTTAATGTAAAATGTAGGATTCTGGTTTATACTTGATAAGACACGCTGCTGGGAAGCACTGCATTTTCATGAATAATAGCTAGAATACCTGAAACATTTTTTTAAACAGGTTTGGGGTTTTTTTTAAGTTTAATTGGAGCAATCTAACGCTTGCGCATACCACGAAAATTATGTTTTGTGGCATTCAGATTTCAAGAGGCAGCTTTTAATGCGTTTTAAAACAGGACTCCATTCTGCTGATGGGTTCCAGACAGTTGTCTGCTGTACCTGCAGATTATTCCAGGTTTTCTGTGCTATAAATAGAAACTAAAGTGAAGCTTGAAAATAGTTATCTAACTTCAGCATGCACTGGATTCTCGGTGCCGTACTGTTTCTAAATAAACATACACATTCCAGGACTGTTCTCAAGTGAGTTTCAAGTTGAATTTCAAATTGTTGCTCCCTTCCAAAAGGGAGTATCAACAGGTCTTGGGTTTTCTCTTTAAACAGAAGTTTTAGGCAATGGTTAAGAAATGGCCTCAGGCATACGTGTCTTATTTGAATAGCCGGCTATATTAGCTTGCGAATCCTGAGTTTGTAAATTTGACATATTTTAGCTGATTTAACGTGATTTTTATAATGTTGTCAGTCCTTCAGAGACCTATTTCTATAATATTTAAGGTAAATAAATAGCCTTCAAAAGTCCAATAGATAATTTTGTTACCTGTTGCAATCTTCTTGAAATTCAGTGCTATCATATTTGAATGGCTCTACTATGAGATTTCTGGCAAACTCTGTTTCCTGGCTGAAATAAGCAACTAGATGTAGATTTTGGCCACTAATGTGTTTATGGAAGTGTTCAGATGGCCATCTGATTCCAGTCCAACTGTTATCTTCTGTTATCATCTGAAGTAAAGGAGATCGGTATTCTCTTTACTTAAAAAAAATGTATCCCATAGCAGTGCTTGTACAATACATTTTTCAGACTGAGCATTTATCAGGCTGTTCTTATACCAAAATATTCTTATGAAATGTTAACTAAAGTTATTTTTAAACTTCTGGGGTCTGTGTTGCTTGTTCTATGGTATAAATCTGTTACCTGTTTGTAGGAAGCTAACGAGAAAGATTTGGTAAAAGTCAGATTTGCTATTCATATAATCATATCATTATGTTGCGAGCATTTATATCCCTAGAGTTTGATGTACCACTGGGAAAATTTCTCATTTACTGTAGATGAGGAGACTGTGGGTGTGCAAAAGTAAAGAAAACCATTTAAAAATTGACACAGCTTGCCAAAAAGGTAGATGGATTAGTCTCAGAAGAGCGCGAGTAATAGCAAAACTGAAAGAGGCCACTGAACAGAAAGTTGGTATGCAACCTATCTATTTTTTTATTCCTTGTAAGGCCAGGTATACTCTAGATGGTGCCTTGGCATTTGTTATGTCAGTGAACCATACGTGTCACAAAAATCTTAATGGAAAACTTGAGCTGCCTTACAGCACTTGAGAACTGCCTTCCTTAGGTCCTCCTGTCTTTCTGGGGTGCCCAAATAAGCAAAGATTTCATATGGAAATATTTTCAATTTCTGAACTAAGGATACTTAAAAACACTGCCGAGGCCCTGAGACATATATTGATATCTATGTGTGGGTACCCAACCTTACGCTGATGCAGTGCAGCGTCCTGCTACCTCGTCTCCACAGAAACAAAATCACACTTACAAGCATTAAAAAGCAAAATCAGCTAGTTTTATTGTAACTCCTGCTTATTGAGGCTGTGCTTACAAATCAGCTGAGATTCTTCGTACTAGAAACATTGCAAACTCAAAGCAGCAGACAGGTCCTGAGCTGAAGTTTACCATTGAAGTAGGTAAGGCGTCCAAATGTGGTGACTGTTCCTTTTCCTTCTGCTGAGTTTTGAACACGAGTTTATGGGGCTCATCCTCGGCTGCTGTATTCTGTCATTACTGCAATGATGTTAATGAAACAATGGCAATTTTTATCGGTGACATATGCCCCCATATGTACTGGAACTTTCTTTTCTTTAGTAAAACCACAGCTGAAAGAAGATTTCAGCTACAGTAGAACAACATATCCACATATTGGAAATGGAGCATATTAATTGGATATGTATGAAATGAAAATTGCCTTACAGAGAAACAGAAATCAAACCTGCTATTTCCAAAGTATTAATTTCATTTTTTTATTTCATTTCATCTGTAGTGATAACCAGGGACATCTTTTTTGCATTTAAAAAGCCGGAATCACTCTTTGGAGTTTCCAAGTGAAAACATGCCTATCTTTTAATGTGGGTTGTTAAACTGAGACCTGAATGGCCTATTTATTTGCTGCTTTGTTGGAGTGGAGACTGGATCTAATCTGTATGTACACCGAGGGCTCTCCCTCCCTCAATTTCTCTGAAAACCTGCAATTAAATTTTAGACATAATAGGATTAAAGCATTATATTGCATATGACATGACAGTTGTGTGCAGAATTATTGAATTTTATATTCTCACTGATATTTTACTTGAACGTAGAGATAAAAAAGATGACCTAATTCATCTTGTATATCTCTTTCAGGACCATCCCTCTGTTTTAGGCTATTTATGCTTTTTCCAGTTTTATTTTAAGTCTGCCATTTCCTTGGGAGATTATTTCACAGCCTATTAGACCTCACTGTTCGGTGGATATTTTTTTTTTTTGATATACAGTTTTCTTATATCTTTAAAATACAGAAGGCAGCAATTTTTAAATCTATTTTGACCACATGAAGCACAGTAAAAGTTGTAGCGAGGCACAACATTCCACCAAAAAATTAAACATAACTGGAAAATGAACATATTTATTGCATCTGGACAATTTAGAATATATTAACTAGCTTTGATTTTAGGGCAAATGAGTACTAAGTACTTGGGGAAATAGTTGCGTTCTAGAACCCTTATTTTTTGTGTAGCTTCTACTCATTTCTCTGGCCAGTTTGTCTCCCACACTGTGTTAGAGAAACTAAGAGCCACCTCCATTTGGGAAATGTACTAATTTACTACTTGTTTTTTTTTTTTAGCCCCACAACTATGTGTACAGAACACCACTGGGCTAGTAAAAATGCCATGGATTTTGGGCTAGCACGCCAGAACCACTTTTCTTTAACCAGCCAGGATGCATATACGCTAAGCTGACATGCCAATACTTAATTCTCCTCTGGTGAATGAAGAGGACAGTATAAAAATCTGTTGATTAAACATATTGGCCATGAGATGAGATTGCAGATGCACAGATAAAATTATTTTATGAGGTATTTATGTGGCTTGGTGTTCCAGGTGTTTTTTCCCCTTCTGAGTACAAGTGCGCGGCTGATGCTTGCTTGTTCCAGGCCTCCACGATGGTTCTCCCTGAACGCAGCCGAATTGTGAGCTGCTTTATGACCGAGGGTGGCTTCACACCCAGCCTTCGCCAGGCCTCCAAGCAGACAATGGCTTGGCACCAGCTTCCTCAACAGATTTGTTTTGCCATTTCCATTTTGGAAGAGACCGATGTCAAAGGAGTCCATTTGGCCGATGGCTCAGGAAGAAGGGAAGTCCAAAAGACATGACTATTTAGGAGCAGCTAAATGAAATCCCACACCACACCTATACCATGAATTCCGTAATGAACTGGCAGACCTCGTGGTCTTTTTGACACAGGTCACACAACTTGGAAAATGCCAGGAACGCCTCTTTTGGGAACAACAAGTTAATCTCATGAAAACGGCAGGATTACTCAGTATTTTTATGTACTTCAATCATGTTCCAAATACTTATTTTCAAAAAGATGCTATTTAAAGCTTTCAGATTTACCTTCCTGACAGAAAATTATGGCCTGTGCAACATCTGAATGATGAAACTAGAGGTAGATTTTCCAGTGGTTGACAAATGGAACAGACCTATTTAAATGAAAGTGATATAAACCTCTGGTTTTAAGTTGGAAATAATATGCAAAAAAAAAAAAAAAAAAATCAGTTCTAATAATCAGTTCTTTTCTTAAAGACTTGTTGTCATTAATTAGAACAACAGTAAAATATGATTTTCAAATCCCATATCTTTTGTTAAATATGTAATTTAGTTTTGCTTAAGCAGGAATACATACTGTGTATTCATACTTGTCCACTTATATGTAACTTAACATACAATTACTCAGAATGTTAACTTTTACAGTCTTAACACCACTTATATTATTTTATGGTGTTGAAATTAGTGAGTAACAAATCTTAATCCAGTAGATTAGTTTCTTACTTTAGTTCTGTCATGTCATGTGTGAATAGAAATTTAGTTTTGATGATAACATACAAAATATAATTTTAATTAGTTGTATAAACCTATCCTAAGAGTACTGAGATGCATTAAGAATAGATAAAAATGAGATTTTTCAAAATTTATTTTGGATGACAAACCTATTACTAAAAAAGGAAATTTTAATTAATTTGGATTTTAATTAGGTTTTTTGATCATCGTTTGACAGACTGTCCAAGATATTTTGATATTTAAAAATGGACATGCATGCATAGCACAGTTGTCAGAAGAGCCAAATTGGACTAAATCAGTGGGAATTAAATTCTACAAAGGCTGAACACCTAACGAGTACAGCAGGAACACTACCTAACTATTTGATATTCTGGATCCACTTCTTCCAAATTTTTCAATTAATAGATCACATATTTTTCCTACTGTCACAGACTGAAAGAGGAAGCCTGCTGGCTTTTCAGCTCGTAGCCATTTTTCCAACATTCAAGGTATTAATCCAAATGAGAAGATATTCTTCAGCTCATTAAGATTTGTGAGGCACTATTGGCTCAGTATATTTTTAAACGAACATTTAAAGGATTTTAATAGATTACCAGACATTTATATTTTCATTATATTTCAATGTTGCTAATCATAGTATCACATAGAAATTTAAATGTGATCATTTTAAAAACAGAAATTCTTGGAGTCTAAATTCAGTAGCCATGATTCAAAATTGATTTCTACTTCTGCTTAAGGTACAAATACCAGTAAAAGTGAATCAGGAAAGAAAATAAATACCTAAACTCTGCATGCTTCCAGTCCAATCCTCCAATCCACATCCAGCAGCACTAAACCCAAGTCTACACGGTGCATATACAATTCTGTATAATGCAAGTTCAGTAATGTAACTACCTTCTCATTATAGTGATACACACGGTAATGAAGCATTGCATGTTGTAATCTTCTCTCGAGGGACATCAGGCTCATTTTGAAGTCTCGTATCACAACACCTCTCCTGGCTGAAAGCTCTGCAGAGATGAGATGGTTGTGCTATTCCCTGGCCTCCCTGTAAACTATCCCAAGAGATCAACTGGCTTTGATGTTACAGAATTTAGCGGAGAGGCAAGGAGATGATATTTATACCAATATTATACATGATACCATGTCTGCATTTTATATTTGGGTCGCTGATTTATCTTAAGTGGATTTGTACGTTGGTTCACAAAGGTGTTTTCATATGGCCACAGAGTCTAGGTGGGTGGTGGTAGGCTCTGTGAGTTAATCTCCTAGAAGTGCAGGTAAGCAATCTCATAATTTGTGTACTTTCAATGATCCAGCTGAGAAACTCATCCAGGAGCATAAAAGAACCCCGATGAGAAAAAGATAAGCAACATATGTAAGTACAATCTTAGAACAGAGCCTTTAGTGTTAATAGGATATTTTGTAGGAATCTCATTAGACTGTAACCAGAATTTACATACTGAACAATACCAAGCTAAATCTTTCCTTAAGGGGCAAAAATGAAATGTAAACCTGGCTTCTTCTAGGTTTAAGATATTAACTGAAAATAATTTCCTTCTTCATCTTAGACAGCAGTCACAGCTTTTCCTTTCTTTCCTCTGCTCCCTTGGCTTACTGTTTCTGATGCACTAAACCCATAATCCTTTGACCACATTCAAACTAGTCCTCTGTGATGCAACGTATAAAATTCTGGCTAGTCTTGGTTTTCAGTCATCCAAAAGATACTAATCTCCCTTTCTGTGGGAAATTTTTTTGCCAGCCATTCAATCCTCGTTGTTTTTCTGTCAATGGAAAAAACCGCTATATGCTATTAAGTCCTGGAGAATGAAGAGCTATATCACAAGAGGGGAGAAAAAAGATTTTAAATAATAATTATAAAAAGAGTTTGAGTATTTAAGGAATATAACTGAAACTGCAAAACACACATATACCGCATGTGAGTTTCAGTGAACAGGAAATCAATTTCATAGTTACATTTCCAAGGTTTGCAGTCGTCTCGTGTATTACACCCACTGAATGCTCCATTTCTTTCAACTATCAAGGTTACTGAACTTCAGATACACTTCTCCTACTGCATTTACAAATCAATTAAGTCAAAAGAACAAAGCTTTTTTACATGCTAGAGAAGTAATGCTCATTAAATTTTGGATAAGGTGCAAAGACAATTACTTCTAAAAATGGGTGAAATTAATTGCACTCTTGGTTTCTTTTGATCTTCTGCAGCTTACATTATGCTTGTTGGTTTTCTTCCCCCTCTCTTGAATGTATCAGTATTCCAGAAGCAGTTGTAGGTTAGTGATTAAAACAATATTTTTATGAATACATTTCAGTGTGCTCTGTCTGCTCTAAACATAATGAGGCTGCATAAAAGGAAGTTATGAGAGGTTTGGTCAATCCTTGCTTACTAACCATCATCAGTGTTGCACCGAGCACAATATTATACAGCGAGGTCACTTTGGGTCCTAAGAGTACATTTTCTATCTGTGATCATGTTTTTCTTAACCTGTGATCTTGGGTACCTGGTAATTTATCCCTGACTATGACTGTACTCAAGCCAAATTTGCCTTTTGTTCAGATTATTTGGACATAAGCACAGGCTGAGGGTTGGTTTCTGGACAACCCCTTTGGCTTGGCAGATGGGAAGGATGGAGATCTTGGTAATATTCCCGCAAACTGGGGTCAGGCAGCAAAGACCACGTGAACAATGTCGATCTCTTGTCTTGTTGTGTAGTACAGTGTGAGATCTGGGAACAGCCGATCCATGGTCATCCATTTGCTAGCAGGTCGGATGTTAGAAGAGATGGTCTGAGAATACAACATGCTTTGACCCCCTCTTAGACCCATCTGCGGGAAGGCAGTCTCAGCATAGCTTAGTTTCTCTTACTGTAAAGGAATTAATATCCCTTATTTTTCAGGCAAAATACTGAGGATTAATTAACATTTTTGAATTCATGGTATTCATGTTAGGTACTAATTAGTGTTGTAGATACAACAGAGTCACCTTGGTATGAAGTTTTACAGAAGTGACATCCACAAGTGCTGCTTGTTTAAACTTTTCTAGCTCCCAGTTGATGAGTGTTTCTTCTGAAATGTATAATGATCTAGCAATTACCTTTATGAAAGAGCAAATTTTTGTTGTCATTGTTATATTCCGGTTTAATACAAATACCTTTTGAAAACAAAACCACTCTTCTCACTAATTTTTTTCCCCACGGTTTAAGTGTGGGGAAGTGGACACTTCTCAGTTTAGCTTGTAATTATGAAAAATCAAGATAATATGCTTATAATTATAGACAAGAAGTGGAGTAATATCAGAGGACCTACTGCTTAGAAGACAAATATTTTACTGAAAGTGGCTGCACGTTGGAGTATTCCTGCAGTGAATCCCATGCTTGCTTGAGCAAGCACCTGTGGTCAGTAGAAATGTTGGCTGAGTAGTTAACAGGATTGTGCTCTTGGTTTACCGGCATGTAGGCAACACGTAGATTTCTGTGGATACATGTATCTATTGAAGAAAGCTGGCATACTTTTTCCTCTGTATGCAGTTGATGATAGAAACAGGAATAGGAACCTCAATGGGTGTTAAATCGGGAGGAGGGAGACACAGGGTTGCACCAAAAGCATTTTGCACCTTGAGTATTTGCCTGCTCAGAAAGGTCTGAGGGCCACGGCTGTACAGACCACTGCTGAATCAGAGAGGGGGTTTCTAGGAAAGAGGGTAGACCCTAATTCCTCAGTCTTTGTCTAAGGATAACCTGTCCTCCCCATGATATGACATGGGACTCGATAAACTGCTGGGAGATATTTTGTGTATTTAGATTATAACATGCAGCTATTATGAAACCTTTTTTAAAAAAATCCATTTCCTTTCCTGTCATGCAAGGTACATAAAGGGGGCAGGGGGGCGGGGGGAGAGGGAGAAGTCAGTTTTGCTCCCAGTGAATTCTACATAGAAATAAGAACATTTCACCATTAGGATATTTTCTTTATGAAGTGCTGATCCAGACTGCTGATGGGAATGGAACTTTTCCCCTTCATCTCAGGAGCCCTTAATCTGCCAAACATGTTATAAAGGTTAATCATTGCACTCCCATGAAAGATATAGAACCATACCAGTCACTTTTTCTATGGATGGGGAAGCATAAGCAAAAGTGACTCTCCCAAGGAGACATGGTTTAGCAACAACAGAGTAAAGCAACTGCAAAATCAGAGAACTCTTGGGTCTGAGCCTAAACATCGTGTTTTATATCTGTATTTGTGGTGAGGAACTATCTATAGGGCAAGAACTGAACTCTTCTAATGCAGCTATTAATCATAACACTTCAAGGACCACAGTTCTCTTGTCTCTACCAAATGGTTTCTATGGGCAAGCGTATTAGATGAGTATGAGGCAAACGCCTGTTGATTAAGGGCTGAGCTTGGAGTTCAAGTCTTCATCACCATGTTCTTTTGCTGTATGATTGATGAAGCTCGACTATAATTAAATTTAAAGCCATAGATTTGGCAAAGAACAGTATCCATTAACTGGACTGATGTCATTTTATCCCATGTGATTCATTAACGAGTAGCAGTATACGTTTCCTACAGTTTACCTGATGTCCTAGGACATTAAAGGTAATGGTAAAGATCTTGGGACATGAGGTTTGTTTATTTTCTTAATTACGGAGAAGCTGTCAGCTTCGGTTTGCCTAATTTTTGGGTGTTCACAGAAAAGGAGTAATGTTCTTAGAAGCTTTAGTATTCTGTTTATGATTGTTTAACATTCAGCATCAATGATTTTATTGCACAGACGTTGGCATTTTACTCATTATCACTTTGGTTTTCATGCCAGGTTCTTGCAAGAAGAGTATTTTATGCCAGGTGCCAAATAACCTTTTGTCATCTTGCTGAATGAGGCACCGCTTTTGTTCCACAGTCAAAAATTACATCCAGATCGTACGAACATTCAAAAATATCCATCTTCTCTTCTGCCTTCCCCTCTGACACACACACAATTTGGCAAGGACTAACAGTACTTCAGAATCTATACATTCTGCTCAAAGTGAGAAGAGACATGCCCCTCATTACTCAAGATCATCTCAGGCCAATTAAAGACCTGTGCAAATGAATAGATTTTTCTGATTGGTCCGACACTTGGCTCTAAGGATGGTGGCCAGACTGTAGAGCCATGAGGGCTACCTAAGACAAAACATGTCAGATCCTGGGACTCGAGAAGGTCCAAAACATTTAAAATTTTGCTTATAAATAGCTGTGTGCACTAAAACCACCCATATGGCAACATGTGCCAGATATATGTAGGATGAGCATTCTGAGTCATGCTTTCAAAAAGAAAAGCCAGCAGAAAGAACATAACACAAACCTGTAAATCCTTTAATTAATTCAAGAATTATTTATGTTAAATTATCATACATTTGCAGGATTACACATCTGCATTTTTCTTAACACACTCAACTGTTTTAAAACTAGCGACTAATTCCTAATTTGCTTTCATATATTCTTTGAAAAGGCAAAGAAAAGCTTAAGAATTCTTATGTAAACCAGATCATTCCAGTGAAGTAATTTTATTACTGCAATCCGTTACACAGCACTTTGATGATAAAAGAGTTTATCTTGGAAAAGCAAATCTTGGAATTTGTAAAGTGTTGTGGGAGGGAGTTGTTTTGTTTTAACACTGTTTTATTAATTCCCCTTTTCACTTGGTTTTATTCTAAATAAAATGAAGTGGAAAAAACCTGCCCATGTATAAATCAACATGATCTTTCTCTCTATTTAATTCAGCCAAAGAAATGACTTAAATACTTTTCTATAGTACTTCACCAGATTCCAAGAAAAAAAAAAACAAACAGCTTTATGATGCAAATACTACCGTTTCTTTCTGCAATAAACCTGTCATGGGATTTGAGTTATTTGCTTGCCCTTTTAGGAAAAATAACAAAAAATAATCAGAAGACCTTAATACGGAATGCAGGCCTGATCCATTACAAATTACATGTCACTGTTTCTTAGCAGTTGAGCCAAGTTTAGGAAAATCTCTCATCAAACCAGGCTACATCTTAAAGATATGAAGCAAGGGGCTTGGCTTCTGTAAACTGTTTTACTTAGTGGAAATCAAAGGAATTACATAAACTGACCCCAGTGGAAGATTTGGCCATCTTAGTTTCATTAAACACCGTTGTGTCTTACTTTCATCTCCCAACTTTGTCAACAGTGAAGTATTTGAAACTTCCTTCAAATTTAACTTCTTGCTCTGCGATTCTTTGGTATATATTTTGTAGTTCTTTCCACAAGGACAGTTTCTCAATAATAATACAACAATCATAGAGACTGTTTCAGTGATCGCTCTCCATTTTCTTCAATTCTGTCTTTCCAAACAGAGCAGTTTTTCCACTATGCCAGTGGGACTGGTGGTCACATCTAGTCATTATCCACAAGCAGGATCACGTACAAGGCACATTAACCTGTATATAGAAATATTAACTCCTAGATAGCAGTTATAATCTATACGTATGGAAGCCCTATACCCTTTAAGGCAGCAGTAGAGTTCAGTCCTTGCCCAAGATGAGCGTCAGAAATTGCTGAGTGGAGGAGACCAAAGACCGAATGATTACCTGAAATAATCCCTCACCTTCCTGCACGATGTGGAAGGAATGCTGCAATTCTTCTAGGATGAGTTAAGGATCCCACACATGTTTTAAGCAGATGCATAGTCCTGTTGAAGCCAAGGCTCTCTTTTCTTGCCCATTCTCTGTTAATCTTGAGGGAGTTCTCTTGCCAGCTCCCTTGGTTAGCTCCCATCATCTTTGGTCCCCATCCCCTGAAGGCAGGGGCTCTCCCAGCTGTCTCCAAGACAGCGTGTCTCCTTCCTTCCCCTCTTGCTCTTCCAGTTAGCTGTCATGTACACAGTGCATCTCCCTCCCTCTCCTCCCATAGCCCTACACCAGCTCCCTGTGGAACGTCCAGCAGCTCGGCTGGGAAGAATCGTGTTGTGCAGCCTTTGAGCAAGAGGGCAGGGAGGACAAGAGAGTGCTAAGAGACCTGGTAAACCCCGGCCTGCCGCTCGCTGCACGGAGGTGGTGGAGGGCGCAGGGAGGGAGTACATGACCTTCCGCCCCCCCAACCCAGCTTTTTCTTTATTTTTTGCTGTTCTGTTGACATCCCTTTCTGCACAGCAGCGTGACTCACGCCTAGTCCCTCACCCCACAACTTCACAACTGCAGCTGCAGAGACTATGTGTGGGAATAGGGAATAAAACATGCTGCCTTCTAAGCTGCCTCTGATGAGACAAGCAAGGGCATAGCTAAAAGGCCACCGCAGCGTGCTTTTCCCCGCACGCAGCCCAGGAGCAGCTTCTGCGCAAGGCAGGAGACGCCTTGGAGTCCCTCCTGCATTATTTGCCTTCCTAGGGCTTTGATAAACTCAAGAAAGGGATTTAAATATACCTAATCGTTGTGATCGTGCAGATAGTCGTGCATAAAAGCCTTTTGTGAAGAGGAAAATAGGTTTTCTGCTTGGTAACTGGATGAAGTCCTTTTCTGGGATGACTGCAACAATACAGCATAAAGGGATAGGGAGCCAACAGGTGTTGGCAGCACACAAAGTTGGAAGCAGCCCTCGTTTAGCACAGTCTAAAAATGATTCGTCCTGTAGAACAGGCGAAACCTGTTATCTCATGGTCAAGAAGGGCACCTGTCCACACCTTTCTGTGAGGTCAGAGCTTGCGGGCCAGCGGTCAGCGTTGGGAAGGTGTCGGGATGCATCTCCATCCAGGTAGAAAGGGCAGATCCGGGTTACTCCTGATAATGCAGGAGCAGTCGAAAAATCAGCCTGAATTCCTTCCCTTTCCTTCCAGGACCACTGTGCTCCCCAGTGTCCTCTTCTCACCTCTGCACCCTGATTGTAACTAATTGGATTCACTTGTCAAGATGATGCAGCTCTAATTACCCTGTATCTAAATTGCCCTGGAGGGTGACTTGGCGGAAGAGCTCTTCACCCCTGGGAAGTGTACCTGATCTGTAACCTTTCTTTTAGTCACTCCTGGTCTTGTGTTGATTTTTCTTTGCCTGCTCTCATGTTGGTTTCTAACACCCTGAACTCTGCAGTGCCACTGCATGTTTAATAACCAAATTTTAGAACTTGCTGACACATTAGAGCTTATTGTCTGTTAGTTTATAACACTGATAAGTTCCTCCTAGATGTGGAGCTTTGTCAAATGTTTTCTGACAATCTAAATAACTAACATTTCTGACATTTTCTGCACCTCTGTGCCAGGCTAGGCAGTAATAGGCTCAACGAAATCTGAGTTACTGAGGCATGACCTGAAACAATATTAGCTGTCCTTGATTATGCTCTGAATTTTCATGTTCCCCTCCTCCCCAGCCCCAGTGTGATCCTTTTAATGGTTGTCTAAGACTTGCTCGACAACTAATGGGAAATGAACTGACTGGTAATTTCTTGCTGTGTGTCTGCTTGGCCCCATGCCAGTCTCTTGAAATGATGGTACTAAATATAAATTTTCATTACACCTTCTTCAATTTCTATGCTTACTTCATGTAGTACTTTTAGATGAACATTGTTCGGCTCTAGTCTCTTATCAGCTTTAAGAACAACAATCCAGTTAATTGACAGTTTGGGTATTATCACCTTTTCTTTTAATTCGTCGTTGTCGTTTCTGTGTTGAGTCTTAGGCAAACGTCTGCCCTCTTCAGTTTTAAAGATAGGTACAGGAATAATTGCTGTATAGCCTTCCTGTTCCTTTACACTCCATCACCTTTTTCTCCTGTCAGTTGCTTGGTGTATAATTATGCTTAAAATATCTTTTGGTATTAGTTGAGATGCTTTGCACTATTTGATGCTCATTTTTCAATTTGGTTTTCTCAAGTATTTTTGATTGCCTCAGGCTCTTGTTATAATTTACATAATCCTCCTGTATTCTAGATTCTTTCTACCTTTTAACGCTGTCATTTTATCCTTGATACTGTTTTCCTTATCCTTTGTTCTGCACACCAGCTCCTGTTCTTATTTTTGACACATCCTGTAGATGTTTTATTGGAACAAGCATAGCTAGGAGTATCCTTCCTTTACTACACTTGATTTTCTGGACTCTATTTAATTCACATCAATTTCCTTAGACTCACTTCTCCAAAATCTACCTTTTGTAAAGTCCATTATTTTTGCACTTTTTTTCTTAACACAATCTAATGAATATTTTGGGTATGCATACATGTCTTGCTTTCTAAATCCACAAAAGCCTTTAAGGAAATGCCATCTCTCCTCAACAGTTCATTTTTATTCAAGGAAACAAAGTAAAGTGGGTTGCACATTAGGCTCTCCTGCTGTCTTAAATCATGAAATAATATTTGCTGCATGTGAACTACAGCTGAAATTGCAATAGTCACCTAAGGCAATACTGGGTGATTTTAAACCCTGGTAACTATAAATAAAAACACGGTATAACAGTAAATAGATTTATTCTTTATTGAAATCAGAGTTCGCTCATAGTAGGACAATTTTCATTCAGCTGTTGGGATCAGATTAGCCACTGTCTTTCCTCTAATGTAGAAGTTTTTTGTTAGTGCAAAGTGAGTGCGGAAATTTCCCAATCTGACGTGAGAGCAGCCTACGCTCATTTAGTCATACTTTGCCGCAGATGTTGGCTGCGCAAGATACAGAACAATAGTGAATCTGCTCCGAACTCTCAGAATCAGACCAAGTTTAGTTGTAAAGTAGATAATTTAAGATAAATTCTGGCAAGCAAAAAGCACAACTCATGTGACAACACTGGCATTTCTTTCACACATTTCAAATCTCCTGTTTGCTGTTGAGGTTCTGGAGGATCTTAATGAAATTTTTACAGCCAATGTTATGATGTCGTTCAGCAGAGAGGTATAAAATTTACACTGATGTCACCAATGATCTGGGCTTTTCTATGGTCTGCTGCACTTTCACAACATGTCACTCAACATGTTCAGAAAAGATTTGTACCTGAAACCTCTTAAGAGATTATCTTAATTTTATTGTTTACTCTTGTAAAATATCATGTGCAGAATCCAAGGAAGACTAATTTTAACCAGCTTTGTGAAATATAGTAAACATTTGAAAAGAAGGCCTCTTAGAATTTGAAGGTATCGTTAAATTAACAGCTTTGATGTCTTTGCAGAGGAACGTTAACAGCTCTAATGCTTGAGACAGACCTACTATTTTGCTCAGTGAAAGTTTGTGTTACTGCAGTTTGATGGTTGCTAGTGCTATTGCTTTCTTCAGATATGCTATTTTGAGGTGGGTTCTTTTTTCATGAAAATGAATATTTTGGTGTAAGACAAAACAAAAGAAAAGCTCTAAAGAGACTATACTAAGCTTGATGTTTTTTGCAGAGAAAAGGCAAAAGGAGAAGCAGGTACTTCAGGCGCTTATTGTTTGGTAGAGCTGTTTGTAGTAGCAACTTCCAAAATAATGAGGTGTCACTATGTGACTGTTGGTATGAGAGAAGGGCAAGCTTTGTGTTCTTTCTGCAAAGAGAAATCAAACTTTCCCTGCCTTCCTATATTTTATAATTTTTTTCAAAAAATCCTGCGCTGCCAAATAATTGTTGTAAGTTATTGCCCCGGGGATTTTTGTTATTTTTATCCCACTCACCTATTTCTGTGGACTAGAAAGCATATTCAGTACTCATCACCTGCCTACCTGCTCCTTCCTGTAATGGCATCTCAGATTTAAACCATCTACAAGTCGTATGGTTTTACTCATTTAAGGCTTAGGTAGCCAATGATTTAATCACTTTACACTCAGTAGAGCAAGGATTCCATCAATGAGCTGTGAATTAACTCGCTATGTGCTTTACTTAATTTCCTTTTCTTTCTTTGCAAAACACGTCTTTTTAATGGGAACGTAAGGCTCAGCTTTGCATATCAAGATCAGTGTTATACCATTCCCTGAAGCGTTTAAAAAATGGGCTCTCTCATAATTTCTGTTTTGCTTTGCCAGTTTTGGGCACGTACTTCTAGGGAGCACTTTTAATATATACGCCAGTGGTTGATACGACCATATCTTGAACAGTAAGATGTATTTTCTGTGCTACCAACATGGACTAATACACTATTTTAGAGTAATTGGGTGTGATACATTGCATGTGTCCTTATGTCTACAATATCTAGGTATTTTTTACATCCTCCTAGGCTATTAGACTCAGTATTTTACAATGAAAGAGTGTTCCACAATTTAATTACACGTTTTGTACAAAATATTTCCATTTAACAGTTCCAAACTTCTCTTCCCTTTGAGTATAACCATTTTGGCTCAGCTCCCATCCCTAACAATGGGAGTGTCACATATAGTCCCTGAGTGTTTGAAAATGCTTTTCTTTAGTCTCCATTTATAAAATGTGTCTTCCACCCTTTATTATGCACTCACTATTCTAATTTCTGGAATGCCCCCTACCATTGTTTTCACAGCAAGAACAATGCAACCGACAGTCGCTGTGCTTTACTAAGGAGTGTCCTTACATTCCCAGTGTGGCTTACAAATCCCAGCATCCTTGCGCAAAGCCTATTTCTCTTTTTGCCTATTCTAGATTAGTTCATTAACCGTCCATAAGCAGGTATCTTGTTGCAGAAAACTGAGTTGAAAGTAATTCTTCATACTGGGGAGGGGTAAATTGTGCAGCTAACAGTAAATATGCCGCTAAATATGAAGGCACGACTGACTCGAATATCATGAGTTTTGGAGATGGCAGGAACTGGGAAGGGTCAGCCTTTTATTAGCCCACTCCAGTAACTCCATCAGGAGAGTTCTGGGTGTAAAATGGAAAAAGGGTCATCTTCCTGTGCAGACAGGAAAGGACAAGATCCTAGAGAATCTGTATTATTCATCCTCATGCATTCCATCCCAAGTTCAGCAAGAACTCAGCCCAGACAGATGGATAGAGAAAACCTTCAGGATTTCTGTTAAATACGACCAACCTGTTCTGACTGTAGGGCATAGAGCCGGGAGGATGTCCTTTTGCATCCAGACTATACTGCGTTTCCTTCGTCTTCCTGGCTTACTGCTCTGAAAGAGAACTGCCTTGGCAAATCAGAATACTAAGGCGATACTAAGCTGTTGCTAGGCAATAACTAGACAGTTTTTGTGCAATTTTCTACCTTCTGATGGGTGATGTAACTGGTCTAGATTTGTTATCTCACTGGAGTCCTTATCTGGACAATATGTGGCAAGAGACAAGGCTGGTGAGATAATAGGAGTGGTACAATTAGTATTAATTAACCTAATACATCAAGAATACGTGCCTTACGTTGTTTGTTTGACAAATCCTAGCTGCTTGCTCCAGAATTAAAATGTAAACAACTTAAAGTATCACACTGCTTCTGAGATGAAGCGATCACTCGATTTCAGATGCTGAAAAAGAAAATAATAAGATGGGAGGAAGAAAAATAATAAAGCAAAGAGGAGTGAGATAAAGATGTGAAAGCGTTTAAAGAATCACGTGTTTTTTCAGTATAAGTACTTAATTGTTTTGCGGTATTAAGAATATAACGTCCCCTATAATTTAGTAATGTCACATGTTGGGCTAAGTCACTGACCTCATCCTCAGCATATATTCAGCCCAGAATGTGCTATTTACCTTCCGCAAAACAGTATTATTCTAGTTATTACATTTGCTGGTGCAGTACAACAAAGTCTAAAGTACAACTTAACTTAGCAAATATTGAGTAAAATTGAAGTGATTCCAAAGATTACAGACTTACTATAGCCGGCGGCAGGTATAATGCGCATGCAGCTTGACTTAAATATTTATTTGTTGTCATTATTTGATCCAAAGGACTAATTTCAACTTTGACATCAGATAACCAGAGGGGTTTTCTTCCAGAACACTAACATCAGAAGGGCTTCATAAATAGGGTCTGGCGTGCAATTAAACCGTTTGGAGATACTAGGTAAACTTCCCACTCTGATGCCGAGTCTCCTCTTTCTGACATCCCAGTGTACCTTTTGTGAGTCTCATTTTTTCAGTAGGTCAAGAGATCTAAGCCTTAAATGAAGCAGGCTGTATCAGACACAGATTTTCATCCCCAGTGAGATCACGACCTTGCAGTGTATATTGAGTTTAAGTTTAATACTGTAATGGATGGGACTCGTAATAAAAATTGCTAGATGTTTTGTGGATGAGTAATAAAGAGTAGATCAGAGTACAGGACTTCAAGAATCCACGGTGCCAAAGAATTTCAAACAATACTGAATTTATACTATCTTTTGGCATTGTTTTTGTGGTTTGGAAAGCTTATAATAAAATTCAGGCCTCGTCCATTATTTAATTAATTTGCTACATTTTTTTGGCACTTTCTTAGTAGCTTAATAGGTAGTTTGCATAAAAAGCTAACCACTGTTAAATATCTGTTTGTGCAGCTAGGAACACAGTGGTGTTCCTTCTGTCCTAATGCATCACTTAAATGGAGATAAAATAGTGATTACGCTTACTCTTTAGGACCATAGACTTGGATTTACTTTCAGCTCTTGCTACATATGTAACCATTTTGGCAGACTCATTTAAGTTTTCAGAAGATACCAGTACTTGCTGCTACGGTTACTCTGACTTTAAGTGGAGTTTTATTTTACAGTCTCGTCATTAACCTGCTCATCTTTCACCAGCAGTAAATACAAGCAATCATGTTATCCTAGCAGAAAGGGAGGGGGAAAAAAAAGAAAAAAGAAGAAGAAGAAAAAAAAAGAAGTAAAATGTTTGAAGCCCAGAAAAGAGCATTAACTGCTCTATGGCATTTTTCTGTGGTTGTGATTACTGACGTGGAGGTTCCCTACATTTTAAAAGTATGAAGGTCAAGCAGCCAGACTCATTGTATGTAAGGATTTCTGGAGATGCATCTGTTGCTTTCACCTTTCTCAGAGAAGTGAAAAACTGCCTGAGACTGCCAGGGGTGGCTTAAGAGCAGGGTCAGCGTGCCAGCCGCTAAATTTCCTTCCAAAAGAGAGATGGCGTGGTGCAACTTTGGAGAGGCATGCCATGTGTTGCTAGGGCTCAGCGATACCGTCCTTTTTCTGGGAAATGTGGTGTATTTATTTTCCTACGTTATTTAATGCTCACTCCCAAATTGTCAGCTGCTAAGGCTCCCTCCCGTGGGACTCCCAGGAAAGTCATCGTAAGAGTGATGATTTAAATGGTCTTTCAGGGGTTGGTAAAATTAAGGATCTCAATTATTGAATTTGACCTGGAGTACTAGTGACAATGAAGCCTTCGAAATGACACAGGAGAAACAAAATAAAACAATCATATGGAAATAAAGGTTCTGCAGACATCAAAGTTCACATTCTCATAGGAGGTTTTCTATCATGCTGATTAAATCCCGCTAAAAACCAGCAAGTTCTCCTAAAACAGATGCAGCTTCCTTGTATTGTATGGACAGTTACGTCTCTCCTTGTTATTTCTGGTTTTAGTAGTATTATTTTGCGATGCTCTGCACCATATTTCATGTCAGCAGTCACACTAATTGAAAACCTGAAGTAAATTAATAATAATTATTACAGTAATATATTGTGTCATAAGTATACATAATTCCTGAATAGTAACAACAAGCCCAAGAAAGTTCGGAACTAGCTTAGACATGGCATGAAATCACAAAGGAGAAGGACACATTAAGATCAGCAAAGAAGAGGGGAAAAAACCCTGAAGTTTTCAGTGTAAACTTGAGGAACCATGACCTTTAAAAAGTTTTCAGAAAATTGTCGTCACTCAGAAAAGACATCCTGTGAGTATGTCGTACAGTTCTTTATTTCTCTTCTCCTTTCTCACCCTCTGTCCATATACCTTTTCATCTCTTGAAAAATGCCAATATAAATGCGCTGTGAATTATGTGTGCCACATAAATGTTCCTTTTCTTTTTATCCTTCATTAGAACATTGTGATTTACAATGACCAGCTACTCTGTATTATGTCAATTATACCAGAATGGTGGCATTACTCTTTGGACTGAAGCACAGGGCAGATACTGGCAATACAAAGTACATTTTGCTTGGCAAATATTGCTGAAGAATAACTACGCCCTCCTTTGGGAAGTATCAGCAGGACTGAACCGAGAACTTTGGGAGCTCTCCTTTCAGTTTTATCCTGATTCCAGTCAAAACAGGTTGTAGACTTTTTGTGATAAAACTGTAGCTTATACTAGGGAAATGTTTGGAAGAGGCAGAAGAGAATTTATTCTGGTAACTTTTAGGGACACATCCTGTGGAAGATGCAAAAGCACTCCTGGAAAGGCATACTCTGCTGGTCTTCATGCTCTAGAAGGAAGAAAGAGAGACCCATCTAAGCCCCTCTATTCCTCTCCTGAGAAGACCTGTGTTACTAGCAGTGCAAGCTATTCACACTTCTCCAGAGTAAAGCAATGACGGGTTTGCACATGGAGTACATTAAAAAGTTTTCTTGCATTTTGGATTGTAAAGGGAAATGTTGCTGCAAGCCAGCTATACTGTTGGAGTTTCAGAGCAGCTGCTTGCTACACCAGAAACGGTCTGAGAGGTGAGGACCTCTGCAATCTGGGAGCAGCCCTGCACAGCTTCCCACTGAAACCAAAGACGAGGAAGAGAATTCCGCTTTCAGGAATCTAACCTTGCTTTTCAACACTAACTCTGTAGCTGTCATGTTTTGATGATAATGAATTTAGATGGCAATCGGTATCTTGGTCAAAAAGGGACAAAAATGTTGAGAGGAGCCAGTTCTGATGAATGCTGTGTGAAAGATGGGAAAGGTCTCAGGCCATTAGTGATGACTGATGCTGTAGGAGAAGCATATAAATGATGTACTGAAGTAATACATTAGAGCACAATATGAAGCCCCTCTAGACCTGAGAAATATATCGCCAATCAAATTTCTTTTGAAGGTCTTTACCTAGCAAGGAGGACTTGATGGGAATCCCTGTCAAGTCTCTGCTTGATATACAGTGCTTAAATGTTGCTGGATGTTCTAATTTGCAGATATTATTAGACTGGGAGTGGTAACGTTTTGGCTGCTAGTGGAAAGGAAAGCCTGTTATCGACATTCGGCTCTTTTTAGTTGGGAGCATAGGTTGTTTTGATATGGTTTACTTTAGAAGAATAGTCCCGAGATATTTAGAGAAGCACAACACAAGGTCATGATCAATTTCAATGCAATTATTTCTTGATTTACGACAGCAGGAGAGCCTAATGTGCAATGCATTTTACTTTGTTTTCTTGAATAAAAATGAACAGTTGAGAAGCACAGGCTGAAGGTTCTGATGGCTCCTGTAAATCATCTCAGCTGTCAGTGGCACATGGCAGCTTTCAAAGGAGAATATCATTCGGCTTTTGCACTTGTTTAACTATGAAAATAAAGTCCTGTGGGTACCGAGTGGAACCTGTCCTGAAGCATTTATAGGCCTTTTCATGGTGATATCATCACCCATGCTGCCTTCTTCGGTGGATTTAGAACTAGGAGAAGGGGAATATTTATTCTATCTTGATTTAAATTCCTAGTTTGTCAGGGCCAGGTGGGTGGACTTTGCCCAACAAACACGTTTGATGCAGTCAACGGGGCATCTTCACTTGCCAAATGCACATGATCTCAGGGCTTGGGAAATGCGGCAGAAGGGTAACTATGCCTGACTTCTGAAGTCAGTACGGAATTCACATACCGTCCAATATTTTTCAGATTCCTCTTGTAACAGTCATTTTGTGTCTGTCTTCCTGTTCACATCAGGAGTTCTCCCCTTCTTGATTCACTCTGTGTTTTTAGAAGTTAGCTTAGTGCAGTCCTAACATCGTGCTGCCAGAAACAGGCGTTCATTGCCCCTCCTCGCTGACTTGGGTTTACCTGTTTTCTCGTGGGCTGGCGTGTTCCATTCAATATTTTGGATATCCCACCTACCTATGGATTAACATATAGTGTCCAAATACTGTAAAGGCTTTGCTGCTTTTGGCATATTTGAACTAAATGTATTATTTAGCTGATAACGTTTCACTTTATCTGCCTGTTTCAACCTGCATTAGATTTTATTGCACTAAGACCACTGGCTTTCATGAAATCAGATGAAGCTGGTGTCTTATATTTGTTATGTTGTATAATCTGAGGAATTTAGTTTATTTAAGAAATTGATATGGCGTATCAAACTGTATCTTGTGCACACAATAACATACGGTAGAAAATGAGGTGCAACTCGGGACACAAGTCCTTTGTATTTCCCATAAGAAAGGAGTATAGAAAAATCCTGCTTTTAACTTCTTCCTTTGAGTTTACCATCCTTCTGTCTTCATCCCATTTTGCATGCCTTACACGATGACATCATTGGAACAATCAAATATTAAATCTGAAGGAGGGTAAGGATTTATATCTTCCATTATGGCTCCCTTAATATTTTCATTTTCTGTCCTTTCTAACCACGTATCATCTTTAAAGACCTATGTTGTAGATGGGTTAAGGAATCAGTAAAGACATTGGGACATAATCTGAGCAAAAGTATATTTTCTGTCTGGCCATTCCATCACTACAGAGCCAAAAGAGAGAGGTTTGGGCTATGAATCAATGGAAATATTATCTGGATGTTTAACGGGGGAAAAAAAAATACAAAAGATGATCTTGTCTCAGTAGACTTGTTTCTTTCAGTAGGAGCCATAAGCCTCCAGCTGTCCTCTGGCCTCAATTTTATTTAAGTCAAAAAACGGTTTCAGAAACAAATGTTGATTGCTGTAATGACTGGTCAGAATGCCTTTAACCTGATGTTATGTGGGGTTTTATGCCCTCAAAAATTCTATTACAAATATAACAACATCTGTGTATACCAACTCACAATATAGGAGTGTGTTGCTGCCTTTTTTTGCAGCTGGTAGAGCTATATAGCTTCAGAAGTTTCCAGTGCAGGCTAAAGATGAGTTTGAATCCTCCTTCAGTAACAGTGAAATTCGTGCATTTCTTGAACCTACCGTTCACTGGTAATGGTCCACAGTTTCCTAAAAAACTAATAGCCAGCTGGCAGGTTTGGTGGAAAAGAAGTTGTATCTAGAAGACTTTCTTTAGAGAAACCTTTACTTCTGGCCAAGCCAAATCAAACTTGCTGTGAATAGTAAGAAGTTTGATCTAGGAGCTGGTTTGCTCTTTTATTTATAAAATGCTTGCTTCAGGTATGTTTCAGAACACAGACGTGAGACTGAGAATAATGCATACGTGTTGTTTAAAATTAATTTAAAATTTTTTCTTGATTGCATAAGTTATATGACTAGTTTTTCCTTTTATTAACAGATGTCATTTTTTTTTTATTTCACATATAGTCTAGGTACTATCACATCTGTATAAATCAATATAATAATGATTTTATGTACGTATATTATTATTTAACCATTGCTCTCTAGGGTATAGTTATGTCAGTCGTATTTTATAGAGACTTTCTGTAGACTGTTATAATCACTACAATCTGTTCTGTGGAAAACCCCTGCAAATCAGCATTTTCTTGGTATTTCAAGTAGTAATGGTGTTGTATGGGTAAATAGTTAAAGAATCTCTGAATAACATGATCCTATAAGCATTGCAGGAAATAACGCATGAAGAATATGCAACTAAAATACCAACTAAATGAATAATCTTTATAGAAGGTATTATGGCAAAGACTTTTTCAAGTCCTCTAGCATGAGAGCCACCTGTGAATTTGTGCCTGTAAATGCAAAAATATTAATATGCACTGGTGTCTTTTGGAAACCTGTCAAACGCGCATTTTGTGCTGTCTTGAATTATTTTGTATGTATATTAAGCAGGCATCAAATTGTGCTTAAATCAAAGATAAATGATTGCTGGTTTGGACGCCTTTTTCTCAGAATCGCCCAAAAAGGAGGATGAAATTGGAAGTTGTATGCAATCACGTTTCACCAATATTCAATGATCTAAATGTTAAAATATATAAATCTTTTTTTGGATGATATCTAGTCAGAATGAACTCTCTAAATTGTCCTTCTAGCAAAATTCTTTTATAAACCAGATACAATTTGTGCTAACATTGATGTGATGAACAACATTTTGTAGATCTCTTCTCAAATAATTTTCACCCACAATTTTTTCAGAGGCCTCAAGCACAAAGAGGATATGAGACAAATAATCTTAGCATTGTTTGCCCCATTTCACATCATTATCTTCATCTATCAAGGCATTGTATGTTGAACACTGTGCCCAAGTCAGTTTAATTGCAGCAATAACTTGTACTGACCTGTACCAGATTAGAATCCTTTCCAGATCATGATACCATCTGTTAAGGCAGGTAATATATCCTAGAGTACGTTTGTAAGATTTTTTTTTTTCTTTTTCTGTGTCCAGTGTTCTACTTAATAATTTTGCTCCTTTAATGTATTAAAAACTTACAGATTTTTTTTTTTTCCAAATGTATTGATACTGTCCAAACAAATACGAGAACTTTTAGCCACAATTGTGTTTAATCACAAATTATCACAAACTGTCTCATTTTCCAGCTTGTGGAAGCATGGCCAAACCACAACTAAGAAAGAGGTAACCACCACCACTTCTTGCTTTTGCACATGATATTTGCAGCTTTATAGGGTAAACTGTGAGGAAAAAGTGAGCATAAAATCTTGATCAGGTAGACCACTGGCAGAGCAGTTGAAGGATTTCTAAGCATCAGATTTTCTTCTTGCATTTACAGTATTTATTTAGTTGGTTGACCACTACATATCAAACGAGTGTTTTGTTTTCAGAAAGTTCAGACAGCACAACTAAGAATCTGTCCCTCCCAAACGCTTAGAATTAAGCATTTTATTCCCTAAGGTGCTCTAACAGTAGTTACAGAAGGAGCATTGCTAATGAGCAAATCCATATTTATGTGCATTTGAGTTACACAGTGCTTTTTAAAATAAATGCGTGAAGTACCAGATGTAGAAGCAGTAATATGGGCTTTAAGTTGTGAGCCATAGCTGCATAGAACACGGGGGTCTGAGAAGATTCCACGAAGGTGTTCATGTCAGGTTTTAACCACAGTTATATATAAGTGAGAAGAGCAATTGATAAAGTGTCAGGGATAGAGATGCCCAATACGAAACTCTTTGGATGTTTCTTTTACAAGCTCCAGAATGTGTAAAATGCAAACTGTAGAACAGGTCCTGCCCACAACCTCTGGCAGCCGAACCAGTACGGACGTAAGTAGAGAGGATGTGTTGGGACGTCAGCAGGAGAAAAAGAAAGGAAGACTATGTGGATGGAATGGAGAGGAATTGAGCAGCTGGAATTGAATACATTTCTCTGGGAAATGCTGATTATCAAATTATATTAAGGAATGGCCTGTTTTACTTGGAAGCCAATTTGTCTTGACAAGCCCTTTTAAAGAGAGCATGTTAAAAGCACAGGGGAACTGAACCATTAAGAAAGGATACCGTATGCGAGTGAATGCATGTATTGCTTAATACGGCACCAGTGTGTTCAGTCTTTATTACTGTCTCAAAACCTTTTTATTTTCTCTCCATTGGCCATAAGAAATATCCTCAGAATCCTCAGAGAACGGGACTCGAACTGTAGATATTCAGCAACGAAAACTATAAGTGATTTAGCTTTGCACCCTGCCACAGTAGCTAAGTTTTCTTCAACGGTACTTTCTGAAGGCTCCTTCCAAATATTCAGGGTGTTTCTGAGCTGTTCACGTAAGGCCCTAAGAGGAGTCGTAAAAACATAATCAGGATGTTTCCAGGGTGCTGGGATTTTACTAAAGTTCAAAGTGAATCCTGCTCACTTCTTCCATCCAGATCAAGCGTTCCATTTCAGCTCTCACAACACAAAACTATTTCATATCGGTCTATCGCTGCCATCAATTATATACTTTTTTTTTTTTTTCCTTGTGTTTATTATAAAATGAAAGGGCTGATGAGAATGTTTGGTATAGATACGGAGCCGCCAACTTGAAATGTTGAAAAGCGATGGTTGTCAGCAATGAGCTTCAGTTACTTCCCTTAGGATAATTCCACACATCACACTGACAGGACATTTCTGCTGATGCTCAGTCTAAATATTAATGTGCTGCTGCCCTTACTTCTTGTCATTCCTCCCTCTGATACTCTACATTACTCCTGGCTGTCTATACCTTTTTGAATACACGCACTGCTGCTGTTTTCCATTCTCATGATTTTATTCCTTTGTTGATCAAAATACTTGGCCTTCTGTTTTAGGGAGAATGTCCAAAAGATTCAATGTTTGCAAAACCGAGTGTTTTCAAAGCTGGTTCTAGAACATTTGTTGTCTGACAGCCAGCAAATGTCCACACCCAAAACCCCTGCCCCTCCTGCTCTCCAAAGAACGCATGGAACGTAACAAGCAAGGAAATTGGTTAAAGGCTATAAAAATAGGCAGAAAGTAACCTTAACTTTTTTCCCTTGATTTTTGAATAAAATACAGTACTATACACCTGTTTTGTATATCTTAATTAGTTTTCCCAATTCAAAAAGAAAAAAATTGGAACAATCGTGACAAGTGTGGATCCTTGAATATATACCATTTTTTTCATTATCAAACATTGCCTCTGCATGCTGTTGTATGTTTCATATTTACAAAAACTCACGTCATAAAGACGACTGTCTTTGGATGTGTGTAGTTGCGTGAGTCAGTAGATTGTTTATTTTCTCAGTGGAAATTCACTCAGGACATTGAGGAGCTATTTCCTCCTAATTAGTTCCCCAGATTCCTCTTATAAAAAAAACAACCTTAGGCTTCAAGGAGTCTGTTTGGGGTCATTATTTTCTTGATAAATGTACTCGCCACCACTCCAGATTTCTCAGAAGGGAGACTGCAGGGTAGAAGAATGTTGTGTTGCACGTTATATTCCGTGATTGGTTCAAATTACTCAATTTACCCTGTATTTTCAAAAAACAATCCTAAATCATCAGTCAGCCACATCCTACTTCCAGTGCTGATACCAGACAGTCATTTTCCCTCAGAGCATCATTGAACACGAGCTCTCCTCAGCTTGTTTCATACTTTGATGAACTAGATGGCTGCAGGGACTGTACTGAGATTTGAGACATTTCATCGGAGATGTTGCTAGTTGTTTCCATCGCGGGTAGCTCTGTAGGAGAGGAGTGGACAACACCGATTTTACTCATACTAGGCAGAGATTATCGACCCGTAAAATTTACCATCGTATTTTACCAAACCACTCTCAGATGTCATCTCGTCAGATAGGTATGCTAATGCAAGGTGCTTTATCTTGTCTAGTCTTTGAAAGAGAACCTACAACCAAACCTAAGATAATGCTGAAAGAGGTTGTCATTTATTTAGCATGCGCTAATGAGACAAGCACTATTGTTTTGGTCTTTAGATCAACAAATGCTTCCTCAAAAAGAAAAGTATATCCTTCAGTTTAGACTCAAATTTTAGCTCCATCTTGTGCAAATGTATTCATTTTCACCTGTCACAAAACCTTCCATGCTGTGTATCTTGTGATCATTACATTGTGCTCTTTCTTTGATAATTGCTCACCTCTATGATTCAGCATTGTCAAGCACAACTTTGTGTTTTCATTTACGCTGTAGGTGCTGAAATCAATCTAACAGAGTTGTAGGCTGATTGAAACACCGGGCTTAGGTTCCCACAGCCTACATCCCACCTAAACCCCAGTGTTTCCTTTCGGCCTTCAGAGACACCAAGACAGTTGGGTAGACCAGGCCCTGCGAGTAGAATTACAGATGTGAAACACTGGAGTGTAGCAGGTGTACTCATATGTCTCTACAGATAGAGTCGTATCCACATCCGTGCCAGCCGTACTGCAAAATATCTGCAAAACAAAAGGCTGCTGAGTGCTGTAGAGCTGTTGGCTCAGCAGCGGTGCCCATCACACAGTCCCATCACCCAGGACTGTTCAACCCACAGGTGGCTGTGGAAGGAGGCAAACACCGCCTTGAGACGACTCCTCCTTTAACAGGGGCCGCTGCAACACCCCCTTTGCAAATAAACGCCTCTTAGCCCCTCTCTAACTTACATCATCTTGAAAAGCTAATGTCCGGGAAATATTTCTGGTTTATTTCAGTGGAAGTTTGTTTGACTGAAGCCTGAATAAAGGCCTAAATATGTAAGAGAAAGAAACTTTTCTATTGATAGAAAATGCACCTTTTTTAATCCCGTGATTATGAAAATATCTTACAGACATATCTCTTACACTTGCAACCTTAAGACATAAGAGCTCGCTAGCCTTTCTTGCAGACTCTGAATTACGTGTGTGCGACACGTCATTATAAACACTGAGAACAGTTGCGAATAAAGAAAACGAGAAGCTGAGAAAAACAGATGCCGTGCAATTTGCACATATTATTTAATACTGAATTGCACCCGTAACATAACATTAGATGCCTTATTATATTTGGCCGCTTCTAGAAACAAGCTGAAGCAGCAGCAGTGGCCAGCTCAGGCGCGTAGGAAATGCAGCCACACTGCCTGCACCCTCTACTGGCTGAAGTTCAGACCACAGATGGGTTTGACTGGGTTTTTTTCTCAGCTGTAGGAACAATTTTCTGAGCCTGGAATAATAATGCTTGCCAGCAAAAATTTTATAGCATCATTCTTAAAAGTAATAGGAAATTTGGGTGTCCTATTCGTCTGGAATAGGAAAGAAAGTGAAAGGTCTGAGAAACAGAAAATTAATGAATTCTTTCGTCTTGCTGGAGAAACTATTTGTTGAGAACCACTGTGGTCGCTTTCTACTACAAGGGAATGCCAAAGTTTGCCACACAGAAAGAGAATAAGCTGTATTGTGCTTATTCTGAATGCTAGAGACATTGCTCATTAAGTTCTGCAAATGCCAGATGTGGAAAAAAAATAGTGTTCTGCAACCAAGACCTTCTAGAAATTTGAAAATTAAAATTCAAAGTCATGTCTTTATGGGAGTGGGATTCAAGTTAGCCACAGATAGATATTACAAAGCATTTGGATAGGTTTAACTTTCGGGTGGTTCTAGCAGATATTGTATCAAGACCAACTGAGATTTCAAAGTCCACGTAGAGCGCGTACTGTAACATGACCATAGTATATAGCAGATAATATATTCTCCTGGGTTAGGACATCAATTAAATAATAGGCTTCTAGGATCCCGCAGTTTCTCTATTGCCATTTCTTCCTCTTTTCTTTTTTTTCTTTTTCTCCCTTGTCTGCCTACAGGATGGCAGCTAAGGCTTCCTGAGGTCATATTTTTCCTGTCATAGCAGACAGACGTATTTGCAGATATTTTGCGTACAACAGAGGTGCTGTTTGTGTCTCCAGTTTTCCAGTGGGACCTGACAGCCAGCTACTGCAGATCCGGTACTACCGCATGTCTATGTGCAGCCAGAGACACAAAGGCACATGATCTAACATGCACCCATTACACAGCTAGAAGGAAAAAAATTTGTTGTTGCTACTCTGCTATTCAATCACTAGAATAACTAGATTTTACAGGAATAATATTAATGAGCGATAAATAATGCCTTGGTTATACTACAGTGAGATTTTCAAAACTCACAAGTGGTTTGATTTGCCTTCAGTTTACTTTCATAAAAGTTACTGTATTTTCAAAAGGATTAATGCCCCCTCACCGTCACCTGTTAAAGATGACACTTCTTCAGGCCTCTCAGTTTAGGACCTCTTTAGGTGTCCCTGCTTCGGAAATGCTCGGCAATTTCTGTGCTCTCTGCTTTGCCCCTATGTTCTTGCCTGTACGTGTCAGTTTTGCGTCATTTGTCGTTGCGCAGTGAATCAGATTTCCAGACATCACAAGCTTTAAAACTTACTAAGATAAGCAGGTGAATGTATTACTGTTTGTACAATGGTATTTTTACATCGATACTGTCTCTTGGATTTGCCATCACTACTGAGGCTAATTAATGCCTGCAGAATATAGGAACGTTTCTTTTGTGTTTTTCGCTGGTTCATTTTTTTCTAATGCTTATTATAGCAGAATTTCATAAACACGTTATATCGACTCCTCCACAAAACCAGTTTGTCCCACGCAACTCTCTCCTCCCTTTCAGAGGTCTGTCAATGCCCCGTAGCAACACGGACCCGCCGCTGCACCTGCAAATGACGGCGCCAGTCGGTGCCAAACAGCTGGGGCTGGCAGAGGCGGCAGTGCCAGAGCCGGGCTGCTCCGAATGCCCGGCTCTGCCGGCTGCTCCAGCACTGCCTCTTGACCTCCCTCTCCTCCCCTGCTTGGGAACCCCTCTCCTCCTTCCTCCTCCTCCTCCTCGGTATGGGAAGATTCTCTCTGCCCTGGTGACAGAAAAATCAAAATGGATTAGACGGAGTTAAAAATAGGAAAGATAAAATAGTTTGCTCAAGGTTTCCAGCCGGTCACTGGCAAAGCCAGAAGAGGGCTCTGCCCCTGACTCCCAGCCCAGTACCCAAACCCAAGCCCACTCCAGTCTCTTCCAAATGCAGCTCACATAAACCAGGTTGGAAGGGGTTTACTGCTTTTTAAGAGTGTTTCCAAATTGCCTCTTTTTCAGTTGTCAGGAATTAACTGGGACGGCATGAGCTTTAATTAGTAGATCGTGTTATTTGGTGCATCTGAAAAGAAATTCTAAGAAACATCTTTGGCTCTTTTGGCCAGTAGCCATAATGACAGCCAGGCTAATTATATCGGTCACCAAGTTATCAGTGCAATCGTAACTGGAGGCAAACAGACGCCAAGAGAAGCTGGTAGTAAAATCATGATGTATTTCACCATCATCTTATTACTGGCTGATTTAAATAAGGACCTAAATTGCTTTATCAGTACTGAGAGCGAGCGTCAAGGTTTCAGCATGTCTTAATTCGCAGAAGTTGAAGTTTCCTTGCTTATGGAAACCGACTGGTGAAAAAGTAAAAGGGATTCCTCAGTAAATGCATGTGGAAAACAATTTACTGTTTTTACTTGCAAATGCCAACAATCCTGTCTACATGTTTATTTTTCTGCTGAGGTTAGGTATTAGCAAACAAAATTGTCTGATGAGGTTCCTCTAACTTCCATTTCGTTACATCATAGATGAAGTTGGCCCATCGCGCTCTGTCATTTGCTTACTGGGTCTAAAAGAATATAAACTGCATGTAATACTGACTTACAGCGCCAGCTCCCGCAGGGAGTGTCCCTGTGTGCTTTAAAATTCAGTACGTCAGAAGTAGCATACAGGATGTACTCTTTCCAACGATAGGTTTAAACTAATTTAATTTTAAAAAAAAACAGAACTAGATTGACTTTCACATAGTGTAAACAGAAAACTCTTTGTATAAATGCTTCTTGTAATTTAAAAAACCCCAAATTCTAGCCCCATGCTTTCCTGTATTTGATCACTGCAAACCGAGGTATTGGTAGATTCTGACTTCAAAGAACTGAAATTTTGGGAAGGAACAAAGTCATAAAACTCTTCTGGACTAAAAGTATTCAAAGCCACATAAACAAGGAAATGGATTTTATAATTAATTCAGAGTTCCCTGGCAAGCGCAGTGTTGTAATGTGTTGTAATCTACTGATTAAGTTCCAGTAAGAACACTGGCAATGGCTTTCTTTATCAATACCAGTCCTTGAACAGCACCCGAAAGAACCTGAACTCCTGAGTCTCGGAATAACCACGGGTGGACGGTGCTCATCTGAGCATCTCGTCAACACGGGGCAACAGCTAGAGAGGGGTGAGTCTGTAGGAACAGGCTTTGTGTCATCTGTGGATCCTGTTTGCTTCCTCTTCCCGTGTCCTCCAGCATTGTGCTTTGGAAACACAGTACTTTAAAGAAAACGGCCTTTGAGAAGTTCAGGCTGAACGGATGTTTGAAACCTTCCAGCAAAGCTTTTAATCCAGTAGGATTCTACTTCACAGAATGCTCTGCCACCTATCAGACCATTGGTCATGGCTGTTAATTAAATGAAAATGCAAAATAAATCTACAGTGCAGAGATACAACACAGCCAATTAAATATTCCGGTACAAGGTGCTAATGATAAAAAGGGAATGTCACCGAGGACAACCTGTATGATGTCAGAATACAAATCCTCCCAGATGACAAAATGTATGATTGCCATGACGGGCCGGGAGGAAGAGAACCACTGACCCTCACCACGGAAGTCAGGCGTTGCAGAGGAGGACATACAGGGTGTGCGTACACGCTTGGGGACGTTTTTTGGAGGAGAGTGACTGCAGTTAGAGTCGAAACCCTCAGACCGTGTGCATCGTATTGGCTTGACTCCTGATATGTGAAGGTCCCGCCGTTTCTGAGCGACAGAGTTTTTTGCCATACGTGCAAAGCGTCCCATTTTTTTAAAACGTGGTTGTTTTAGTATAAAAGAACAATATTAAAGAAAGCAAATGATAAGCAAGTGGTGATGAGCGTTTGAAGTGACTGAGGGACTGTAAGTCCCCTGGACCTTTGTGAAGAGCTTTAATGGCTACGCTGTGAAGAGGGACTGCCTCTTTACGTGGCTCTCTTCCTGGCAAGGTTAAACCGAATGAACGGCACTAACTAAGCAGTTACGGCTAACTAAAGCAGCATATAGACAGGCATTATAATTTCATTAAAGATTTGGCAATCAGGGGCAATCTAGAGAATATAAACGGACAGAAGTGAGTAATCTTAACTAAGTTTCACGAAATCAAAGAAAATGGTTAATGAAGTTACCTGCAAGAAACCACATTATGAGCTATCTTGAGACAAGCAAATTAATGAATATTTAGAAACTTACATATGTGAACAATTCCTCCTTTTCAGCCTCTTAGAAAGGTTAATCTTTTTTCTTGAGAAATAGTCTGATAAAATCTATACTTGAAAGAAAAACACATCAGTATCTGAAGTTATATCTTTCAATAGCTCATGAAACTTGTGTCACATAAAAAATACTTTCTCACCATTAATGCTTCAGGTGCATACTCTGTCTACCTCAGATATGTATTTTAGCTTGGATTGCAAGTTGGTAGCTTCTTTCTTCTTTTTAGCTCTTGATTGTATGTTTTGCTCTCTTTAGAAGTTAGGTGCTTAGGTGAGAGTTGTAGGAAGGGCTTCGTGTTCTCAGAAGGGAGAAAATGGAGCAGAGTTAAATTTTAGAATACGGCAGGATGCTGAACTTAGAAATTTCCATGGATTTTCAGTCCATGGAAATTTATCCCTCTTTCTTTCCATAAATGCAGATAACACGTCCCTGTCAAGACTCAGCCAAACAAAATATTAACTAATGCCATCCTTTAAACCATTCCTACATTCCATAGATTTTAATGAAAGTGTAGTTTCTTGGCATGCAGCGCATTAAAACATATTTAGTTCTAATTGACTACAAGCTTTTCTCCTCCCTCTTCCAAATGAGTCCAAACACTCTCTATATATATGTGTGTGCATAGATGTGTGTGTGTATACGTGTGTGTATGTATAAATAAATGTGTGTATAGACCACTTCTGGAGCTGAAGACAAATCTTGTTGCCCACCAGGAGCCCGTACTCCTCTTTCCCCAGCAATATTTTGGATTGAGAGGAGAGCTGTTGTGCTACCGAGGTCCCTGGAGGGAAGAAGTAAGGAGAAACGTTGAAGCATGGTGGAGGGGAGTAGAGTGAAAAAACAAGGGGAAAGTTCAGGAAAGGGACCCCAACCTTGGGGACAGGGCCGAGCAAAAGTAATGCTATATATGAACTGATATCACGTATCACTGCTGCGAGGGGGAGTTAAAATCTTTATGTGCTCCAACAACAACTTTGTGTCATTTCTGCACAAGTTAAGATGTGTTAGGATCAGGTGGAGGTTTGATGGCTAAAGGTGGGATTGTTGTATATTGGATGGAAACTATCAGCTCCCCCCCTGAAAAATCCCAACTATAGTAGAGGGATGAATGGGTAGATTTTTTTCATATAGTTAGTAGGGGACAATATGCTTAAAGGATTCTTGGAGCACTCCAATGGGAAGATACATATATCCACCTTCAAGTAGTGAGGAGAAAACTTTACAGACCTGGATTCCAATAGCTCATCAAGTGACAATAAGGGTGTAGTTATTTTATGACACGATTATTTCCTACTTTTCAGTGCAAAAAACAGCCCAAAGATAAAACTACTCCAGGGTTTTCTGCGGATGAAGAATGGCAGAATAGCTCACCTGGTATTGCCCTCTTCGGTGATAGTTTTTAGGCTGTTGGTTGATCTGTGGCTGGTGGCAAGTGATTGATATTCATATGAACATTTTCTTTCTAGTTTTGAAACCTTTTTTCCCCGCTAGTGTTCCTTTGAGAATAACATAACAACACGCATAGGATTGCCCTGTCAGCAAAGACTACGTTCTGCCTTTTCCTCCCGTATTTGAGAGCCGTATGCTGTCAGTGTCAGTGCAAGAGTTAAACTTCAGAGTACTGAAAGATGCTGGGCTTTGAAAATTAATCGAGGACTATAGTAATTATTGGTACTTACCAGGTGAAAAATGTGCCCAGGACACAGTTATTCCAGTACACAGAAATGTCCCAGGATAAAGTGCTACTGCGTCCTGTCATTCCTGCCATGGGCATTTAAATATAGATCCTCAGTGGGACTCAGAGACGTCAATAGCCTGGTGTGGCTGGGACTGGCCTTCGCTCCGCTGGGATGTGCTCTCAGGTGAGGGGTGTAAACGCTTATCAAATTATCAGGCACCTTCAGACCTTGCCGGGGGCTATACGCTTGGAAACATGAGGGGGGTGTGCTGTGCTTCATTAGTGTCAATATTTTAAAATGAGGTGGATGTTAATGCAGCAAAATACAGATTTTTAGCACAATGTGAAGGGAAGTCTCTCCTAAAATAACTGGAGATGTTAATGAACTCTCTGCAAGAGGCTTAACTCAGGATGCTTATAATCTTTTAGTGTGTGATTGTGGCTGTTCTTAAAAAAAATGAATAGACCTTTCAGAATTCAAAGGACTATTTTCCTTTCCCTTCTGATCTGGCCTTGCTTTCTCCCTACATAGCCCGAGTTGTCAACTTTCATTCTCTACCGTGATCCTGGAAAACGTGAAGGCCGGGATCAGAGGATACGTTTTTCTCAATTAAAAACAGAAAATAGGCAAAGAAAAATAATTAAAAGACTTCGAGAAACAGCGGGCGGGGGAAGGCAGGTATATCTTGCGCGCAGACGGTGACAGTCTGAGCAAGTAAGACCGCGGTCTCTTACTAAATTATACCCGTGTGAAATATTTGAGTATTGCACGCAAGTACAATTTAGAAAGCGGCAACAGCCCCCCCCCGCCGGCGTATCCAGCCTTTTTGATCCNNNCCCCCCGCCGGTGTATCCAGCCTTTTGATCCCATACCGGCACCACTCTGTACCCCCCTGCCTACACAAGGGTGCATGGGCTTCGTGCGGCTGCCTGTCGCCAGCGGAGGGGCCACCCCCCCCGAACGTGCTTCTCTGTCGTGACACCTCCCTGCATCGCTGCGGGAGGGTGCCCCGGGGGTAGGGTCCNCACACACGCACACACACGCACCCCTCGGGGCACCGTCGCGGCTCCGGGATCACCCGCCGGCCATCGAGCGAAAGGGATTCGCCTGGAGGGCAATTTCGGATCGGGGGAGATCTCTTGGATTAGTAGGATTATCTGCTTGCAGACGGAGAGAAGTAGCGTTTGATCATTTCTATTGCTTGCCTGATGGTCGGATTTAAATGGAGGTGGCTCGGCACGGATGAGGCTCAATTCCGGATGGGGATTTCCAGCCCCCCCCGCCCCTCGCCCCGATCCGAGGAAAGAGGAGAGAAATCTATAAAAATCGGTATAATTGGGAAGTGTCCGGGGCACGATTGAGAAACCTCCAGCTCACAGCGGCTGGGAGAGAGCCGGAGGAGGCAAAAGCCGGTGAATTACAGTTTCAGCTGCGATTTGCAGAAAAGCGGCCGTGAACTGGTAAATACTTTGATGCTCTCGGCGTGCGGGGCGAGCCCCAGCCGGGATGGCGGGGGACCGAGCACCCCCGGCCCCGGGCAGGGCAGGGCGGCTGCGGGG
>VYXH01006856.1:681123-713481 GCA_013397275.1 Burhinus bistriatus | reverse complement strand
AAAAAAAAAAAAAAAGAAGCTGATAGGGAAGCTTCATCATGTATTGCATATTGAAAGCACATCCTGTAGTTTTAATGACAAATGATGACATTACATTCCCCAGAACGAGTATTGAATTATCACAATTACAAGGGGAAATCATGTTGACTTCTTGGTGACTCAGCTCCACGTTTCCACCTGCCTCTGAAGACCCCACATGTCTTCCAACAGACTTCGTTTTCATAATTATTAGTTGCTAGTTAATGATGTGCTGTGTATTATCTAGGGATAAAAAGTGACTAGTTGGCTACTTAGTACCACGTTCAAGTTTTTCTATGCACCCACTCTACGGCGCCGCTTTTCCCTAAAAAAGAAAAGGTGGTGTAAAGGGTGTCAGCTGTAAATATCCTTATGGTAATCAAGCCGTGTAAAGGTCTGGGCTGCACACATCAGTGTTTTCTCCACTGCTGTGGGCAAATAAAAGATGAGGCCATTAAAAGAAAAGCAATTGGAGTTCCCTTTCCCCCATTTGTTGAATTCTTCTGTTTTGTCCTGATAATCTTTTCTGCATAATCAGTTTTAGTGCTGCCTTTGGGTAGTCTGTTACTTTCCATCGATGCTTGGTTAGGTCTTTTGCACCATATTAAGGGAGAATGTAATGCTTGGAAATTAGCAACACGTGACGGTAAAATCATAAAAATGATCAAGGACACTTTACAAATATTATATTTCAAGTGACTCATATTCCTTTAACCAAGCAGAGAACTTAAGTGGCAATTTAAAAATATATTTTCTAAATCTCCTCAATCACATCCTGCCTAGAGATGCCATTAGCCCACTTGTTGAACTGGTTCTGGGAATTTAATGAGGGGAAATACGTTTCTGTTGCATTTTATACTTTTATTTAATTCCATCTTGTCTGAAGCTTTTAACTTCAGTATCTGAACTTAAAATCATTCTTTAACTTCTGCTTTCCCAACCCTGACCTCCAGTTTCCAAAAAAACACTTGAAAGCAGTAAGGCGTTAGATAGGCACATAGCGTTGGAAACATTCACGAGGAGAAAACGACGACTTCTTTTGGAGAAACCTTACTACACAGATATACCGAATATTTTGATATCCTCAAACCTGTGTAGAATAGGCATTGCGGGATGGAGGTTTTGTTTCTTCAAGTGGTTTCACAAAGATGTGTTATTTCTGTGGAGACCTGGGCCCTGAAATAGTTGCCATGAGACCCCGCTGCTGGGTTAGGAAATACTTCTGTCCCTGGAGTAGCGGTCAGCATGAGCAGGACACGACCACAGGGAGACCCAAGACTGGCTGCTATAACTTAAATAAGTATCTTTCTCACAGATAGCGGTAGAAAATGAAAACAGGACAAGGAGCTAAATAATAGGAGCTACGCATGAAGTCAGATGGAAAGAGTAAATCTTTGTAGACATTTAATGGTGTTATATTCTAAGCTTTTGGGAAATTTTATTTGAAATTTTTTTACAACAGTAAATATAGTCTGTGCTATATCCTATTTCTATTTCATGTGAGAGAAAAATTCCCCATCTATGGCACAACACTTTACTGCTACCATTACTGCAGACTTTATAGATCAGAGATGTGTCAGCATGTTAGCTTTAGCTGTAATGCTTTTTTTCTGTGAAACCTTATGGGCCTTGCAGCCACTTTCTCATACTGACACTCATAAAACGTTCAAGTTCTCATATTTATTATTTAATTTGCTTCCTATATAAAGCAACAGAGCTCTTCGATACATGAATGTGAAGCCAAAAATGACAGGCAGGCATGAATGGGACTAATGAGTTTTAATAATGCACATATTAGAAACTGCTAAAGGAAGTTTAATTAAGAAAAACAAGTTAAGCATGAAATTCATTTTGGAACAAATACAAGTAAAGTCACAGATGTACAGAATGCTACATCACAGGAAATGGACTCTCAAGTTGATAGATCCCCATAATGCCAATATTGCACTCAAAATGTAGTGTGCACTCTACAGTTCTGGAAAGCATGGTAATACTGTTCAAGAGCACTTTGAAAGTTGAGATAGGGATGTCGGGTTTGTGATTAACAAATTATATTTATACCTCTGTGGATTTTATGATGAGTTGGAATTTGATCTCAATTACCCTGATGGAGCTGAGACCAGAATCTGATCAAGTAAGAAAAGCATTTACTCTTTTTTTGTGCCACAAGGAAGTTTGTTGTTTGGGTTTTTTTATTTGAAAAAAGTCATCTTACTGAAGAGCTAGTTATTGATCTAACTCTACAACAAGGGTTTTGTACGCTTTGGAACTGTTATTGTATGGTATCCAGATAGAAAAACAATTCATGGACAAATCTGAGTTTATTCAAGCATCTTTGTTTCCAGTGTTCTCTCTCAAGAAATGGTAATAACTGTATTTTAGCTTTTTTTATCTTGAATTCCGAATGCCCCAAAAATAGGAAAATAAAAACGTGGTGTCTTTCGTATGAATTTGATATGAAAACTGGCGTTAGGTGATAACTAGCATTAAAGATAGTATTATTGTTGATATTACAATTGTATTAAAGGTAGCATACAAAATCAATTTACTTTTCTCATATGATTAACCCCAGTGAACCAAGGGTTGGCCACAAATTATGTATCAGGTAACGAACTTTGTTACGAATTCTGTGGCTTAATTTTTCACCTGCAAAAGACAATAAAAGAACACTTAGTTCCAGGGGCCTCTGGGTGGGGTCTCGTATACTCTGTTAGATCAGATGGGAAGCGTGTGAATGTCTCAATCAAAGCAACTTAAATCCACTTGACTTTATAATATACAATATGCAGATTTCAATACTGCAGATCTCAAATGAGAAACATCTGGGATATTTCTTTCTCCCGTATGACCTCTGATTAACGTGAGTTCAGTTGAATTTCTACAGTAGGTCAAAAAAATCTTCCTGTCCTGCAGCACACTGCTGCCATCAACAGAAGAGCCATTTGATCATTTAGCTGAAGAGTTACGGTACTCAAAAGTGAGTACAATGTGTGGTCCATTTAAGAGTTAACTGTAAGCTGCTAAAAGGAATAAAGGTTCACTTCAGTGCCCATTATATTCCAAGCCAGTGCATCTGTCATTTTTAATTTAAATCTGTATTACTTAGCTGTCTAAAACTTTACACGTAAGTGACAGAGTTACCCATTCTTTCTGTTATGGGTAAAATCACCATTTCGTTACCTACTTACTGCGCAAAATGTCAGACAGCTAGAGTCCACATTAAAAAATTGTAGCCCGCTTCTGGTAATATAAACAATTACTTCAACTAAGAAGTAGAACTATTTTAAGAAAATGATTTATTGATATGAGTAAATGGAAGATAATAAGACTTAAGTGACCCTCTTCTTCTCATAGGTTTAATTTGTCTAATTCAAAATCAGCTTAATAGAAAATTATGATCAGAAGTCTTCCTATTTTGGCAAACCAAGTTGCAGAAATTATTTAAAGGGATCTTTTGATCCTGAAAATACTAATTAATAATGAGTTAGCATTCGTGAATATTCCCACTAATAAGGAAGAACAAAAATACAGCGAAGCTGAAAAATGCATGACAATTTAAATGAGTCTTTTAACATCTACTCAGTTTAATTCAACTTTTCACTAATTTGTGCTACGCTGCATTTGAATACTGTATTTAAATATTGTAATTTTTACTAATTTGGTTGTAAGGTTTTGCGTACAAAACATAGTATTAAGTAGAAGTAAATGTGAGAATGGCACTGAGGAATCGGTCTCTCTGATCTGGGGGTGATGAGTGATATATTTACACAGCTTGTAGCACCTGGAAGTCCTTACCACTGGGGTTTTTTGCGGACCCACGTAGCGTAACACTTGCAATCTCGTACTACTGTGGGGTGGGACTGTGGCCCCATCAGAAGAATGGCTTATTCATACCTGTGTTGGCGATCTCAGCCAAGGTTGTGCATCTCAGTAGGGCTGGATTTGTAGCTGCTTTCCGGAGCCTCCAGAGCTCTCAGGTGGAGGGGGTGCCGGCGTGCGGGAAGTAACCAAACCCCACCAGAGCTGTACCCTTCTTAGGCCTAGCTGTTCAGGATTGCAGTCTCCTCTATTATCACTTCAGACACCTGGGTTTTTTTAAATGCATATATTTCGTTCCTTGAACCAAATACACATAAGTCCCTTCCCTTCACCAAATATTTATGGAAATACCCGAGAGCAGGGTCTGTTTCAAAATCTTTACTACTACATAGAGAGAAAACATGCCATATTGGACACAACGCTTCGCTAGCTTGAAACGCGAAAGAAGAGATGGGAAATTCTGTGGTGCATCTCTGGAGGATTTGTCTGATCATGTTTACATTTGGTGTGTCACACTGACCTGGTGTTTGCCCTGGGTCAGAGACTTTCCTTTAATGGCTTCTGTTCTGCTGGCCATGTTCCTGTTTGGCATCGCAGCGTATTTTAGAACGCGGATTTCTTTTTAGAGACAGGCAACATCTTTGGGATCTTAGTTCTAAGTAGAGACTGTTGTAAGTAAAAATGGGTGCAAATGTAGTTGGTTCTGCAAGATAGCGTTTGTGTTTTGAAGTGAAGCAGCATTGTGTGGCGTTCAAAACTCTTACAAGCGCTGTCTATGAATATTTGTGCAATTGGGATTTACTAGCCAAATTGAGGTGGAAAGGAATTTTTAAGCGTGAACATCAACTCACAAGAGTATATCTTCAGCTAAAAAGAAAACAGCCGGTGGTGTAAAGATACCATAACGATGCCTTTACGTGTGCTGAAGCTGGCATATGGGCAGAAGCCTTGGGTGCCACCAAAGGTTTTATTAATCCATTGGAGCTATTCACAGGTGGTGCAGTTCAAGACATGCCTCAAGATCTGAAGCTCTATGGATGAGTAACAAAGAGGGGTTTGGCTGCTGCAGTTTGCAGTAGACGTGACCTGTTGTGGGATGCCCTGTGTCATTGGAAATGCAAAGATGTACTGAAGTTATCTTGGACTGTTCACTCCTCGGCATACTAAATGCCTCTCTAACGTATTTCAGAATCTGAGCTATAAAGTAATTTAAATTCAGAAAGGAAGATAATAAAATAATGGATGATAGAAAAAACCTCCATATAGCATAGACTGTTCCGAAGACCATGAAAGACTTTATCAAATACCTTTTACAGTAGAATTTATTTGCATTACCACAGGGAACAATTGTGATCCTCACATCTAGACAATAATAAAGTCTGAAAATGCTCTTTCTCCTCCTCAGATCCACAGTATTCTGATGCTGAAGCTTTATACCTTGCCCCAAATTGATCATCATTACTCTTTAGTTTATTCTCCTGCCCATCTCCCTGATCATCCCTGCTCCTGTTTATTGCTTCTCACTCTTTCCGCCGATTCCGGTTCAGTCAAGTCCAGGTACCCAGGGAAAGTCCCATGTAGATCACCTGCTGGAGGACTAAGGAAAATTTTGTCCAGCATTGACTCTGAACGAGTAAGACACGTTCCAGGCTGGCTTCCCTGCTTGCCTTTCCACCTACTGCTGGAAATAAAATTTTGGCACAGAAGTCTCAAAAGATTTGAGTAATCTCAGTCTCTTTATTTGCATGAGTTTGTGATTTTAATGTTATAGCTTCAGGGCAGCTAGTGACAGGCTTGAATGTTTGACCTCTCTCAGTCTCAAAAATAAACTATTACTTAGCCATTTAAAAAGAAAGGCTTGTGGAAAAAAAAGCAAATCCAAAATTCAAGTTACAAATACAATGAAAATCTGTTGATTCCAGTTCTGCAAGTACTTTACAATTTACTGCCCTGTATAAACTATAAATCTATTCACTGAAGCTAGCTACTATCCAATAGTTAATTAAGAATAGCCAAACACTGCATTGAGTTATATTCTTACCATTTTAGCCTCCTGTCTCTGTCTTACAGTAAAAATTTGTCCATGGGAGGGAAAACAGAACTTTCAATCACAGCAGAGCTGTTCAGCTGCAATGACAAAACAGCTGATGGACAGGCTTAAAACTGTAGCCCAGCTCTAGGATTTGCTTTGAATGTACATAAGTAATAAATTTAGTTCAGAATGAGTTAAAGAAAAAAGTGAAGCCCCAGTCTTGCAATCTGAAATGTATCTCTGTTCTGATTAATTCATGTAATTTCTAACATTGTTAAAACTTCCCATTTTAGGTGTCAAAAGTGTATTAAAAAGTTGTCTGAGATCTGAAAACTGGTCTAAGACTTTTAGAGTGAAAGTCCTAAATAAGCTATTAGTAGCGTCTTGGTAATTTTCCATGTTGAACCAACTCAGCAGCTCGAAATGAAGAAGGATGCTATTGTTTGTCGCAGCTGTGTTGAATTTGTTTTGTCCTCAGACCTTCCCCAGACCATCTAAAGTAGCGGGAGGGCTACTGAGATTAAGTTCCTGCTATTTACAAGTTTGAGTTTGAGAAAGAACAGAGAGTACATTTTTCCACTCCTGACAGAAATAAAAAAAAAGCCTGGGGATTTTAATAGCTAGTAGAAAAGGTTTAAATTTGTGGAGAACTTTGAATACCGCTAAGGAATAAACTTCCATCTTCCTATGACCTGCTGTACATCAACTCAGAAGAGCAAAGTTACACTAGGTGCCTTCTGCTCTGCCACTCGCCTGTGTACTCCGGCTTTACTATTTCTCCAGTAATATCCTACTACCTTCAAAATTTGAAATGCAACAAAGCAACAGTCTTCCAAGAGGCAATTGTCTGCATGCCATTCTGTGGGAGTTTATTAAACGGAATGCAAACATGTACATCAAGTTTGGGGGGAATTATTTTCTGCAGCTAAATTGGTGTGTTTCCAGCAAATGCTGAGAATTTGAAGCTGGAGAATGAAGGATATAAGCCTGTTTGTTAATGCAGTTTCACAGCGAAGGTGTTAGAATTAGCAGAGAAAGAAAGGGAGAGAGAAAATTGTGGAAAAGCTTCATCTATCTCCTTATTGCCTCCTGAGATAGATTGTTCAGAGCTAAAGGAACACTAGACATGAACCAAATCTCCTGCTGTCCTATATAGCTTTTACAATCTCCTTTTTAATAACCCAAACTGCAGGGTAGTCTGACTATTAGACAAGCCGTTCTTTTGAATTCACTCCACAATGTGTATAGACATGATAAAAAAACAATTCTCATTAAAGCTGCCAATGCTGTTTCAAAAGCAGGTGGTTTAAAATGTTTCCTATGCAAAGCAAAACACATTTCTTCTGCGTTACACACTGCTTAATAAGGAGTGTAAGATTACACTGCTATGTTGTGTATAACACTGCATCTTAAATAATAGGATATTGTAAGTCGTGTTGGAAATATGTTTAACATGAATATGGAAGATATAATGATATGCACTGAGCAATTTTCCGAAGTGCTGGAACACAGCCTTGTGTGACAACCTCTGAGCTAAAGTAGTTGAAAATAGAATCTGGAATTTGAGATTATACAGTCTCTGATCCTAACTGATTATTTTTCTAGGATATTGTTCAGTCAGCATGTGGGTATATGAAAGATAAGATTTGGACTGTCCTGTGGGAACATTTATTGTTTATGTTGTGAATTAAGGATGGTAGGGATTGAGTGCATTCATCATGCGTTTTCATTTTTCACTAAAGTAGTTTGTAAGGAATGCTGGATTGCTCTGAAGTAAAAATTGTGATACACAGCTCCATCCCTAAACTAACTGTTCATATCCTTTTCCAAATCAGCTTTGAAAAAACCCCACTGAGGTCCAGCTGTACTTCTGTGCAGATTCAGAGTTTACCATTCACTGCAGTAGGAGCAGGTTTAGGTCCTTCATTGATGTGAAGTCACTGAACAAAATTGGTCCTATTTTACCTCAAACCAGGACAAGTCTGCATGTGTTTTTCACCACCTGTCAGAAACGTATGGAATAGGAAAACCATATAAAGTATCGTAATTCAGGTTATCATGAATAAGCACAGTAATTCATGTTATCCTTACAAATATATTCCAGTTGGCTCAATGTTTTAATCAGAAGTCGTATTTTAAAATGAACAAAACAATGTTTGTATGTATTATAATCTGCTTTTAATGAAATAAAATGCATTTGAGTCTTTAGTATGCCTGTCTATCTTAATTTCACTATCTTCTGCTTTGAGAAATAATTACTTTCGTTTTGATAAATCAACTTGTGCAAACAAGGTGAAAATTGATTATGAGCTGATTAAGTTAAATAAAATATTAACATAAACACATGTAATGTAGCCCGGCAGCAAATTGCTTATTCTTAAAAAGGTGAATTTTAAAAATGTATTTTCTGTGAGTCCTGTTTCTTTGCAAAAATATCTGTAAATTCAACAGGTGACATTATAGATAATCCAGTAATCAGTGTTTCACCCGCCATTTCATGGACCCATAAACTACTGCAATTTTACTTACATGACTCTAGCAACTATTAATGTATGTAAATAACTTGTGAAACATCTAGTTATCACTCTGCTCATATTAGCTCTTTCATACTAATGATTTATTTTCATTTTCTCCAGGATATAGACCTGCGGCTAACTGGATTTGATTTATAAGAGGGGATTCTGCAGTAAATGGCTGCTCTCTTCATATTGCTGCTATGGAAAACAGAATTGTCAATAGGATGTAGTCTGATAAATAGTGCTGAGTGAAGATGCAGCTTCAATAAGTGTGAAATCAATGGAAGATACTTACCGCATGAAAAGCCTTTTGAGATTTTTCTGGCAGGCACCTATTTAGGAAACTTGATCTGTTTCCTTCGGTTGCCCTGTTTTTACACCAGTGGATACAAATCAGATTGCTTCATTGTGGTTACACAACTAATGTGGGACCATGGCCTTTCCAAGATCCATGTGGCTGAACTGTGTATGGAGAGCGCTGATAGTCCGCCTGTTACACATGGGATTGAATGCCACTTTTGCTTTTTGTATACTTGGATTTTTGCTTCACGCTGCAGCTGTGTCCTCCCAAAAATTGGATGATACCAACCCAGTGGTGACCACCAACTTTGGCAAGATAAGAGGGATTAAGAAGGAACTTAATAATGAAATTTTGGGGCCCGTTATTCAGTTTCTTGGGGTTCCGTATGCTGCCCCTCCAACAGGGGAGCGCCGCTTTCAACCTCCTGAGCCTCCGTCTCCCTGGGCAGATATCAAAAATACCACTCAGTTTGCTCCAGTGTGCCCCCAGAACATTATAGAAGGCAGGTTGCCTGAAGTCATGCTTCCCGTGTGGTTTACTAATAACTTGGATGTAGTTTCCACCTATGTACAAGATCAGAATGAAGACTGCCTCTATTTAAATATCTATGTCCCAACCGAGGATGGTGAGTTAATAGCAGGCGAAACAGGGAGATCTTTTTATTTTCCTGTTCTATGTTCTAACAATATTAATTCACGTGTACTGGTAGCACGCATGGCTTTCTTTGTTTGCATGCCCGCGTATTACATGTATGCATGCCGCTTTTCTGTGTATGCATTTGTCCTTGGGTTTTTTGTTTTGTTTTGATTTGTTTTTGGTTTATTTTTTTTTTTTTCTTTTTCTTTCTGTCTACACTCATTTTTTTTCTCCCACAGCACGTGTATTTTTAGGTCAAAGTTGGTACCTAATTCTCATTGCCACCCACTGACTTCTGGGAAGATGCATCAACATCTTATCCATTGCATGTGCAGGCACAACAAGTTGAGAATCTTCCGCACCTAATAAAGCAGGTCATACTTAAGTTAGATAGTGGTGTTGCATGCTCCTACTGTCTGTGATGGAGCTCCATGTTATTTTCTAGTCTTCTATTCATTTTTCAGTCAAAAGAATATCCAAGGAATGTGCCAGAAAACCCGGCAAGAAAATTTGTAGAAAAGGAGGTATGTATAAAGTGGACAAAAAAAAATATGGGGGAAAGATCGAAACCTTGCAAAGGAAGAACGAGTAATACAGCCGAAAGAGGCTGATTTGCTGATGCTGTGAAGTGAAGCATTAGGGACTAGCTTCCCCTAATGAAGCCAGAAGGGCTTTTAAAGAGAGGACCGTGTAAAGCAGCTGAGAAGACAACATTTGTAAATCCTGAACTCAGTTGCACCTGATCATCTCTCTTGCTCTAGCTCACGCTGACCTTATCGGCAGCTCCGCTGTCTTGGCCTCGTGGTTTGGAGGAGTGTCTGTCACTCGTCCGTAGATCCAGTATGTTGTCTCTGCCCGCACAGGAGGTAGCTCGTACGCCTGGGGTCTGGTACGGTTGCCGCTGAAGTTGCTGGCACGGCTCCGCAGCTCTGTATTCCAGTGGTACAAGGTAACAGCCATGATGTGTCATAGCAAAGCAGAGCGTTGACTTTCGATGTGATACACCCTATTTTCTTGGAACAGTGTTAACATTCCTGAAACGTAGATATGAAACACTTTTTTTTTTCGTTTACACGCTTCTAAAAGTGAACGTTGATTTCCTTTATTATGTGATTACAGCTCTCTTTGTAAAGCCAAAAATCTCTTAATAGGGGTGTAGGGAAACGTTAAAATATTGTGACATGGTACTTTGGAAAGCAGGCTGCTTTTGGAAGCTTTGGAAACTTGGCTTCTACCCTTTTTGTGTTAGATAGCGTGGGAGAATTTGCAGATTTCTCTGTGAACATTTGCAAATTCAGGAAGCAATTGATACGCGATACAGAAGGTAAATTTTGGTACTGATTTAAAGTAGGTATTTGGTACTAGTTTAAAATACTAATACTTTACACATTTGTTTTACATCAAATTATTTTTCTTTATTGTTTTCTTTAAAATGATGTGTTATTTGATAGCTGGATCTTTTTAGGGTAAACAAAGAGTAGCGTGGACATACTTCCAGAAAGACAGGGAACTGCTGAAGAGGGCACAGCAAAGAGCTACAAAGATGATTAGGGGGCTGGAACATGTTTCTTAGGAGGAAAGGCTGAGGGACCTGGGTCTTTTTAGGCTGGAGAAGAGAAGACTTGGAGGGGATCTCATCAATGCTTATAAATACTTAAAGGGAAGGTGCCGGGAGGATGGCACCAGTCCTTTCTCAGTGGTGCCCAGTGACAGGACAAGAGGTAATGGGCACAAACTTGAATATAGGAAGTTCTATCTGAACATGGGGAGGAACTTCTTGACTTTGGGGGTGGCGGAGCACTGGAACAGGCTGCCCAGAGAGGTGGTGGAGTCTCTGACCCTGGAGACATTCCAAACCCGCCTGGACGCCGTCCTGTGCAACCTGCTCTAGGTGACCCTGCTCTGGCAGGGGGGTTGGACTAGATGATCTCCAGAGATCCCTTCCAACCTCGGTGATTCTGTGATTCTGGCTGCCTATTAACTGTAATCCATAGTTTTTATATCAGTTGCTATATGTCCCTGTTATCCCAGAACAAATATATTTTAGGAAAGTGTCATAGCAGGAAATTGTTTAGAGTTGGGCAAAGTTCAACTCTGTAAACTCTGTATTAGGTTTTGAAGGCGATACCTAGGCGTCTAAATGAAGGTGGCCTTATTTTCCAAGGGTTTTGCTTTTACAGCTCCTACTGACTATTAGTTGTAGCTAGTTGTTAATTGTTAATTGTAGTTGCTGAATGTATGCTGCTTTAGATGTCTAAATCCATTTTCAGTGACTTAAGGCAATTTGTCTTTAAAGTTTCAGGCTTCAAGGCAGCCTCTAACGTTTTCTGTTAGGCAATTTTTGCTCAGTGCTGTAAAAATACAATTGTTTAAGCTGGATTCCCAAAGTTGGAAACAAAGATAATCAGGGTACTGTGAGCAACGTCATTTCTTCACACATCATTCAAGTTAGAATAACTGCTGTCATTTATATGCATTCAATTAATGTGCAGTGCTGCAGCAGTTATTACGCAGTTCATCAAGCATGTGTAATTAGCTGAGCAACTTTCACTTCCTATCACCCAGACGCTGATTCACAAAGTCATAAATAAAGATGCAGATCTCCATCATTGTTCTCAGAAAGCATCTTTTCCTATGAGAGAATATTTAAAAAAAAAAAAAAATCAGAAAAATAGCAAAAATAAAGGAAGGGAGAGCCCAGTAGATGAGAAATTCATGTTTATTGTCCTGTGAGCCTGAAGGAGACTAGAGAGTTATTTGAAATTCAGTAGGTACCTTTCCAGTTAAATTCATCGCACATGCAGCACAATAAAAAGCAGCACAAGCCTACCTTTTCCCGTTGACAAGCGCAGAGATCTCCTGAATACCTTCAGCCTGGGCAGTTGGCATAGCTGTAGTAATCGCTGGTCTCCAGGTAACTCACGCTCCACTCACCTGTGTATAACCTAAGATTATCCTTGGCTTGGATTGCCCCCCTACCTAGTAGTAAAAGGAATCACGTCGTAGGACAAAGTTGCAATAGAGTCACAGCATCTCAGCAGCAACAGCAGCATGGAAATAGCATTGGTTTTGTATGAGCAAGAAGAAAGCCCCGATATTCTCTCTTTTCCTGGATTTTTAGGTTGCAGTCATTTCATTACATGTAGTGCCGAAAATTACTGGAAAAAGAAAATCTGAAAATAAGAGGCAGGGTTTTACACCATCTTTTTAATTAATAAAGGACATATAAATTCAAAGTGACCGAACCAACAACCGCATGCTATCATATATATTGTTTGCTTCTTTCTTATTTTATGAAATGGATTGAATTAGATAAATAAATTAGTATCTGTACTTAATTGTCAGCTGAGGAACATGCAAAAATTCTAAATTTTGAACAACAGGGAGTAATCTGATGAAGACAGATGCAGAAATGAAAGGAATTCTATCCATGAGTCGTGCTAGAGATTGTAATGGGCATTATAACCATTACCACCGGTTGGTGGATGTGCACACTGCAGAGACTACAAAATGATAGGCTGGAGCTGGGTGGCAAGGAATGAGGCAATATAGCATGCTTTTTGCTAAATACGGATGCCTGTATTTCAGTATACTTCATTTTCAGTTTACTGATTCAGCAGATAAAGAAAGGTCATCTGGTTTCGTGTCTTGTGCTTCAGGTACGTGGAGGTCAGAGGTTACCAATTCGGTCACGGGTATGCATACAAGCAGAAACCTCTCTATTAGCTAGGGCTGGTTTTAGAAAATCTGTTCAAAGGCATCTAATTAATTTTGTGGGGTTTTTTTAGAGGCTAGACTCCGTAATTCTAAATTTTAATAGAACCTTGGTTATATTGTAGGTAACACCATTTTACTGACTGATATTAATTATATTGTTGATTATGTGGTATTCCCTGAATTTCCTGACAAACTTTGGCATCATTTGTAGGGAATACCTGAATAGTTTTGTGCTCTGTTTGGTATTTCATGTCTCTAGTTTACTTTATAGTCAAAGCACAAATATTTCACTTGTGATCCAGAATGACAGGGTAACTTACTATCTCTTAGGAGAACTGTACATCCTGCTTTAGCTGCAGGCCTGTGTCTTATTGATACTGTATATTCATTTCTTTGCGTCGCAACAGTTTGCACCATGAATTTCCCACTTTAATGACAACTACATAATGAAAATTTAAAAATTATCACCCATATGACTACTAAAAGAAAGCCCAGGTATTGTGCGTGTCCTGGTTCTGCGCTTTCTTAGGAACCTGTACCAAAGCCTTCATATTGCCTGAAGATACCGGAATGGGAAAATGTGGAGGTGTATTTTTTGTAGAGCATATGATATATCCTCAATGTCATGGAACTAGGCACATGCAGTTTTGGATACATTAGTATTTTATGAGAATTGGGAGTAGAATAAGGGAAGAAATCACTTGATCCTTACTTTTATGTTTAGGAATTATCAGTGGCTAAGAGACCGCCCAAGATCAGTGATTTCCTCACATGTGGATTCTGTTTCTTATTCTAGTCGGTGCAGTGAATAAATTTTAAATGCAAAGAATCATGATCTGAACTACCTCATTTGAGAGTGTAGGATTAGACAGGTCTATTAATATTTATGCCTCCTAACGGGCTACTTGATTTTCAGAGCAAAGCTCTCAACTCCATACTTTCTGGGTTAAGGCTGTGGTAACTGTGGACGCATAGGAACATATATACATACGTACAGATACATTCTTGGAAAAGAAACACACTCCTATAATCTCATCCTGCTGTGATCATTCATTGTTTTCGATAGACAATATGTTACATCGGTTGTGATTCATAAATGGCACTGATAACTTTAAGGCTTTTAAGCTTAGCAGTATGAAATATTTTTTACAAATCTAAGCAGAAATGAAAAAAGCCCAATTCAGCCTGTTACCCTGTTTCTGTTGGGTGTTTGTTCCAATACTCCATCTAACTATCCTAGAACTGTTTACTTACCGTCAAATTTTGGAAAAGAGGAATTCATGCAACATGGGCAGTTCCTATGGACTTCATTAAATGACCTTCTTTCTGTATACCTGTTTCAGCTCTGAAATCAACCTGAAAAGGACAAGCTGAGACCTGTTAAAATGTGTATTTCCACAACCGATTATCAGATTCTTTTTTACTAAATATGTAACGTAGAAAATAATATCAAAGTAATGAACTTGTAGATGGTATATTGTCAAAAAAGATTAAAGTACTCTTTCTCCATGAAAAGTATGAAATCTAAGGTGTGAGCCTCCATCGCTGCAGACTGAGTATGTCAAAATATGTTGCATTGGCAGTAGGCGAAGACCTGAGTTTGCAGACCATTACCAGAGCTCATGGTGACTTGAGAGTGAGAGTCAAAGCCCACAGAGCTACCCTAGTGCATATTTTGGTGTATATCAACCATTACAAAGAGTGTGTGTCTTCATTTGAAAATTCATAATGAATTATTTACCTGTAGTAGATTTGTGTCAGTAGTTGCCGGCGCACATTGGAAGTTTTGCCCCCATTCACCCTTGCTGGCTCCAGGCTGAAGAGCCCTCATCTTCATTCTGGCCATTGAGGCCAAAATTCATCCCTGTGGTATCAGCAGGCACAAATGTAGTCCTTAATCCTGAGCTCCAGTGCTGGGCACTAAGACACCAAGATTGTTCTGTTTTTCTATTCCTAGTTGAAGCACTGTATTCCTGGTTTTCATTCCTCAGGTACCACTGCAGCATTTCCTATTACACTAGTAATACATGGAAGAAGATAATGAAGCAAACATTGTCTTGTACAGACCCTTTCATCCTTTCACAATCTAAAGCTGTTAGTGTCAGTTAGCAGCATTTTTCAACGATGTGCAGTAGGTTTATGACATATTTGAAATAAAATAAAATGCTTAAACTCTGATGTACTTTCTACAGTCCTCCTCCTGGGCGAGCCGATGCTTGACAATAGAAGACTTTGCAGACTGCATTTTAAGACTCTAGTCATCTTAAATGCCATCAACGCTGGTCGAAGTCCTCTGTAAATGGCTGGTTGTTCAGGCTCTGAGCTCTTGCTGACCACACGGTCGTCGTGCTGTCATTGCTTTGTTCATATACCTTGACAGTGCTTATAGCTCTAGCAGGTCTTAAATTCTGATCTAATTCCATTCCTTGTCCGTTATTTTACTGCTTGCTTTTCATTTTCTACATCCTCCCACACACAGCCTTTAAAATAGTACTGTCACCCTGATACTACTAAGTCGGATAAAACTGGTTTGTGCTTCTTCCCCTGGCCTTTCTCGGGTTGGACCCGTTGTACTCGGTAAACACTGTGAGATGGTTTTCCTTTCAATCTGCTAGTTCCTAATCTATCATTTAAAGCCAGAATGGACAAATATTATAAAAAATAGCTACATAAGTATATGTGTACATTTTCAGGAGGAACATTTGAGTAACTAATATCACTTTTGGATAACTATTATTTTCTGCTTGCTTTTTTTGGTCTTTTTTTCCCTGTATTGTATTATTATTCCTTTGCTCTTCTCTGTGTTCATGCTCTTCATTTCTTTGTTTCCTTATAATACACATAGATACAAATATTTTTAGTATTCTTTGCATATTTTTTGAAGCTTAAAACATGATGCTTACATGTGTCAAACCATTCTTAAGGATCATCTCAATTATAATGTTAATAATCTGCTTATAACTTGAATATTGCTCCAGTATAAATTAAATTTTTTTCAAATTCTTTTCACTTCTAATTCTTTAGCCCTCTTCATTTTACTTTATGTTGTCAAATTTACATTTCTTCTCTACTTTGATATGTATAGTATTATTAATTATACTCTGCATTCAGAACCCAGCTGCTTTAATGAGCTTAACTTAAATGAGATTTGTTTTTGGGATATCAAACCATTTCCTTCTGTTTTAATATTAATATCTCTTATTTTACTTTCTCATGCTTGTAATAACGAAGCTTTATCCTAAAAAGAAGCAGCACTGAACAATGCCAGGCTACGGGAAGTTGGACAAAGCTGACTTTAAGCCACGTTTGCACCTATATTCTAACGCATTGCCGGGACCAGAGTGGTCTCTGGCCAGAATCAGACCTGCTCGGGGCGGCTCGGAGGGAATGCAGAAATTGCAAGACACGTGAAAACGGCATAGTGCAGGTGCTGCAACTGATTTTTCCCTTCCAGAGTTTTGCCAAAGCGTTTTGAAACATTTCAGCAGCAGCAGTGAATCGCATTGCTAATTCCTCCGCTGTGAGAATTCTTTTAATATCCCCTTGTGCTATCAGAGCAGTAATCGGAACCTGCCCTGGTAGAGCTTTCTATATGCTTTTTCTTGAGGGTGGCTTTTGCCTTTCCTGTTCATACTAATAGTACACTAAATGCATAGGATGTTTAGTCTTGGGAACGTGTTTGAAGAGAAGGAAAATTACTTGGCTGAAGAACTTCTGGTTCTTCAGCTGATAAAGCTCTGGAAGAAGTTGCTTTATTGAAATACCATCGCCTTGTAAAGGTCTGTCCACCAAGGGGGATGGAGACAGAATCAATTTTCTGCAGGGTTTCTGTCTTAGCAGGGGTACAGCCAGCAGATTCGACCAAAAAGAGAAAGATCATAGCCAGTACGACCAGTAAGCTTTAGCAGCAGCTGTGCTGGAGTGCTGTGCCCTGAAGGAAGGCGCGCAGTCCCGCAGCAGCCGTCAGGGACTCCTCCGCATGTGAGCCTTTTCCCAAGTATTTTATGGTGCTCCAGGATGCGTCCCTTTACGTTGCAGAGGAATCAGAATACTGTTGGTATGCTGTTGTGGGCGCTGTTCACGTCTTCTTTCTTTCCATGGTCGTTTACAATTCAACGTCTAGTGAGACGCTGATTTATCATATAGGATTATTAGGTTTGGGCTATATTAATGTCAGTGGTTTTGGATCAGGCCCTGCAGGGGTGAAGTATTGAAGTCTCTCAGTATGATTTAATAGTTGTTTAAATAATTTTTATCTTTATATTATGTTACAATGTGTGGAAAATCATATATATAATATATATATAGAGAGAGAGAATCTAGCAAGGCCAAATCTATAGGAGGCAGACAGGCACTTATTATTTGTATTTGTTTTCTGGAAAGCTTCCATTTGTTAAATTTCACCCTTTTTGTAAAGGCCTTCTTTAATTATTAGCTGAAAATCAGGTATTTATGTAATTACCGTAATTATATCTACACATCTAGTGTACTTGCAATTATTTCATTAAAAATTGTAATTATTATACAATTATAGGGGATAATGACGTCCTTGTAACATGTTGCAGAAGCCCTAATTAAATGGTGGCATAAATGAATTGGAAGTGATTTTGAAGTTTTGAATATTGTTTTATCAGAAATATCAGAAGTGATTCATCCACATTATGAACTGGCAGTAAAACCCCTCCAAAGTTATTTTGAGAAAAGATTTCACAGAGCTTATGGAAAAGGATTTGTCTCTATTGCCTTTCTGTCTTTGATTTCTGTTCTCTATATTCTTACACCTAAAAACTGTCTGCAGATTTTTAATGGAAATGTGCATTGTGTAAGGAGAAGTTTGCACAGCTTGCTGAATGTTTCTGGAAGGCTCAGCCCAGAGCAAATAGGATCTACATGCAAGCATAGTCTGTACTTGGGCATCCTTCTTCTATACAGAGGGAAAAACCTATCCAACACTTGGTTCGAGATGATGAAAAAGCTCCACTAAATATATGGAGGTTTTCATTATATGCTGAGTTTGGTGTTCATTATGTGCTGAGTTTCAATGATCTGCTTATATATTGGAATATCCAAATAGTGCAACTCCTGGTGTTGGGGACAGAGAGGCAAAGTGCCTTTTGTAGCACCGGTCCATGTGATGCTCCAAGCACAGCAGGTGGACAAAGCCATGTGGATACAGAGGAACCCTATGGAGCGCCTCACTTTCTCTCCTCCAGAGTGGGTGGGGAATGACAGGCAAGGATAACATATGCCAGAATCTACCAAAACCTCAGGATCACAGATTTCTCATCCTCTTTCATGTCTGCTTTCTGTACTGTACAGATGATCTCTCTTCTCTCCTTTCAGTTAATTTTAAAAGTCAGTGAGAATGGCAGTAAGGCATACAAAATTTTTAGACTTATTTTATCATTCTGTTTTTTTGTTTTTTTTTTTTTTTTAAAATCTAATATAGTGTGTTCTTAAGTGATGGGTGTATAATGGTGTACCTATGACATGACTGGCAGCCATGCAGCCACCCTTACCACGACATCTGCCTCGGTTTTGCTTCTAAAGACAGCACCCCACTGTGGGGCTGAGGCTCTGGGCAGGCTGGAGCTGTGTACAAACCAGCTGGAGGGGCCTCCCATCTCTCTTGCACCGGGCTGCTTACCTCCCACCTACCAGCTGGGGCTCCTCCTCCAGTCTTTGCTCCCAGTTTTGTTAGGGGAATGACTCATGCACATTCTTCCCAGATACTTCAGATGCATTCAGGCAGGTTAGACAGACCTTCTGTTTAATTCACTTAATTCACGTCAGCTCGTTTTTTGCTCAAGCCTGATTAAGGAAGGTTTGCAGGATCTACTCGAATGCAGAATTTTAATGTCCCACGGAAGGATGAGAACAAAGCTCCAAGAGGCACGAGAGCCGGGAGGTAGCGATAATGTCTTACTGTGACCCAAGCTGAAGAAAGACCATCCATCCATGGGCTGGAGAAGGGCTCCCTGGTTCTACCGCCTTATGTCAAGGTTCCTTGCTGAGGTAGCCAACGCAAGAACTGACTTGCTCAGACAGTTGTGGTGGTTTTCTAAGGACTTGCTGCCTTTCAGCCAGAAGCTGAGCATCACCGTTGTTGTCACCCTCCCTTCCAGTGCCCTGGCAGGTTTTTGTTTACTTTCTGCCAATGCTAGTCTTTGCTTTTCAGTCTTTAATATATAAGTATTAACGTAGTGAGCAGGCAAATAGAGCGTACCATTCACCAGCTGGACCTAGCTGAACCAATGAGAATTTAGTCTCTGAGAATCCTCATTCCCAGAGCAATAGTTTTAACGGGATGGACCCAGTGGTAAGGGAATATGAAACGTGCATTTATCTATGCATATGTGTATACATATACAGTCATAAACAGATTTGAAAGCTCAAAGGAAAGCTACTACAATTTGTCTCACTTGATTGCAAAATTGATACTGATTCGTATGTTTTCATGTTTATTTTAAAGTGCCAAAAAGGATTTGGAGGGTTTTTTTTTTTAATCTGAACTTAGTTGCTGAAGCCAGATCTAAGATACATACGTGAGCCAAATGGATATTAGGGAAGACTTTGCGCATTTACCTACTCCAAGACTGCTTTCGTTAATGATAGTGCCTCATGATCTATAGAGCACTTTGGATCCCTGAAATATTGCTGTATATGGCTGTTGTCGAGACAGGTTTACTCCGGGAAATTTCACAAGAAATCATTAGGCTGTAAACCTAGATTTTAAAATCTTAGTCCTTTCCCTGTTTCTCTGTGATGCTAAACTCTGACAAAGTACGCCTCCGTTTGAATCAATTAACTGCTGCGCTATGTGGAACAGGAAAGAAAATTAAGTTTGTTTTCTACACTTTTCAGTTATTAACTGAGCTGTTCGTTAATGACAAATGGATTACTTTTGCTGGAAACAGTAACTTTTGAAACAAAACCTAATTGCTATACTTAACTGCCAAAGCACCTGCAGCCTCTTTTATGTGAAGTCTCACGTAAAGGAAGAAACAAAAGATGCATCGATTGTCTTTTATTTAAAGTGCCATGAAACCCTTGATTAACTGGCAATTCTTGGAGTGCTGCAGTTGCAATTCTTGAAGTGCTTTTGGGCAGGTAATACCTTCAATACATTATGGTACCAGATCCTGGGAAATGGGTGCTTGAGTTTTATAGAGACACGGATGATTGCTGAAGAGGTCACAGTAAAAGTCCCCCTCCCCGCCCCGAATCTGGGCCTGTTGGCAGAAATCCCTCGCATCCCCTTCTGCGTGCATTATATTCTCCGTCGTTCACAGGTGAAAGAGAACATTGCCCCTTGAACTGTGAAACAGTCATGTGTTTTTGACAGGCTGATTTTGTTTCTGCTCCCGACATCTTTGAAAGGTGGCTGCCGAAATGTGGTCGGGCAGGAGAGGGCCGTTGGCTCGCGGAGGTGAAGCCGGGAGACAGAGGATGAGCTGAAAGCAGCAGGAAGGAGGTTTGACAGCAAAGGCGGCTCCTGACGCCCCCGTTGAAGCAGGTGTACGCTGCCAGGCAGTGCGCAAACCGAGCAGAGGACGAGGATTAAAAGGCTCTTTCCCTTTAGGCAAAAGAAGACGGAGAAGGCGGCAGGGCACAATTCCACCCTACAGTTTTAAGTGGCAGAAACTCTTTTTCTCCCCGGAGTTTGCTAACATATATGAGTTGCTGTTTTTCTGCCCAGAGCTTTGACATAGTCAACTACAAGCTGGCTTGGCTGAGTATCAGCACAACAAACAAGCAGCAGTCAAACGAGAGAGGAAGAAACAAAAGATGTAGCGGGAATGCTCCACATCCCCTTCCACGCCTGACATTTGCACTGTGTGAGTGGTCTGGCTGTCACCCCGTGGCCAGTCCTTGGGCATCTGTTTGAGGACGTGTCACAAAATAGGGTTGACCTGAGGTAGAGCAAAAGCTGGGCCTTAATATTGCTTGATTAAAAATAGATAAACTCAGCGGTAAGTCAGATTTTGGCCTCTTGTTTGAATTATGAATATTCTTCTAAATGCTGTCACTTCCTTAAAGAAATACCGTGGTTTCTTTTGAATTTTAAGTGACTTTGGATTGAAATTCTGTGTGAGTGATTATCTGGCTCAGTGAATACTGTTGTTATTATTAGCAATTTTGGGTGTTAACCTCTTCACTGCTGAAATCTCTAAGTGCAACGTGCCATTGTACCAGCACTCAGGAACTAGAAAGGTTAAGAAGCCATTGAAACACATTCAGGAAATGTCATAATTTTCAGGCTGATGAAGTGTTAGCCAGGAAGAGAACAAAAAAACCCGATAATAATAATTACATTTACTTTATGCTTGCGAAGAAGACAGTTTGAAGGAGAGTGGGCCATAGACAGTAGCTCAGTTTTGGTTCTGCCTCCATTAGTTACGTCACATTCCTGCTTTATTTCTGTAAGCCCTGAAACGTGCTGTGTAAACGGAGCTGGGTTGCAGAGGGGTGATGCCACACAAAGCCAAATGTCCCTTTCCAGGCATTCTGGACCTCGCTAGCCTTTTCTCTTTCCCTCCCTCCTCCCCTGGCTAAGCAGCATCTGGCCCTCTCCCTCTGGTGAACTTGTGTGACTCTATTTCAAGTATAGATTTAGTTATTAAATCTGGAGATAAAGTATGGATCTGTTCCACTAATCAGATACTGCAGTGATTAGAGCCATAGAAGTACTTGGAGAGATCAATTAGATTAGATTATCAAATCATTATAAGCAAACTCTTAAAGACAAAGCAATAGAAAGTAATCTTGTGTCACTGTATTTCTTTAGAGAATATTTATACTCTCTTATTGTTTGTTTGCCTCTGTTTTATTTGCATGTGTTAAGACCACAGCGGCACTGAGCCTTCACGCTCAGAACTGGGCTGGAGGACAGAATAAACCAATTTCTGCAGTAAAACTCTCTCTGTGATGCTGGTCGTAGGCTAAAACACATTATTGCTTGTACTCCAGGTGAAAAAATACATGCACGTGGAAATCTTGCTTTATAAAGCAATTGGGCGGTTTCTTGGGGGAGCCCATTTCAGGTCTCTGGGGTTAGGCAGGAAGCCGCCTGTTCTCTCGCCAGCCTTTATTATCTCTCTTATCTCATTCTGTATTTATTATTTTGACTGTGTAATCTTATTTTGACTGCTTTTATTGCATAAACCCAGTGTTATGAACCAACACTAGCTAATTCACATAAAGGTTTGTGATTCATTCTTCAGCTGTTTGTTTTCAGAGTTCCTGTGAAAATGGTTTTCTAGTGTATAACAGCCATTCGTGTCAGTCCTAAGCCTTGAAGTTGTGTTTGCTCCAGCCAGCAGTGTCGTTTTCTTAACATATGTGTGTGTATATATACACACGAGCTTTTCTTTATTAATATATATTTTATTAAGTACTCCAGCTAATGCTAATATAGTGTTTTTATGAGAGAATTGGCAGAATAGTATACATCAAAGGCAACAATTAGCGTATTTTCATTTGACTTGTTCAGCCTATTAGGTTGTTAAATTTTGCATAGAAAATCATTAGCATATTTAATTTGGGAAGGAAGCTCTTGGAAGAGGAGTTGTGGACATAAATCAATCAGGGAGGAGGCTCTCATACAGTATTACAACAGCAGCTAGAGCTCTCAAATATCGTGAAATGTTTTCCCGTGTTATTAACCGTCAATGCAAGGAGGCGAAAAAACTGCAGATTATCACTGGTTTAGGAGTTAACAAAGAAGCTTCCGATGGCTTTGTCTAATATTAAAATCTAGAGCAAGATTGCATCATATTCTTTCCTTACTGAATACTGGCATAGAAGTACAGGTTTGCAGTTGCAGTATAGCTGCTCTTTTTTAAATGAAGGTGAAGGACATCCAAATCAGGCTTGACATAACATAGTTCATGGTTGTTGTTTTTTTTTTTTCTTTCCCCAAAACTAATTCAAGAAGTGTTGCATCGCAAGTGGTGTTGCAACTGTTATGCATGGTGCTCGCTACTTCAGAATTAGCTGAAATTGAAAAAAATGACAGATAAAACTGCAAAGTGCGTTTTTTCCCCATCTTTATTGGGAGCACGTGACCTGACGTTCTGGCAATTTAGAAGGAGTTATCTGGTATTAAATAAATTCAAAAGGGTTTGGATTTTGACCAATTAAAGTCAAAGAGGAAAGGTCAGAAATCAACACCAAAATAGAACAAATATTAACTAAAGATTCCATCATACGGCAGCTAATCAGGGCTTTTGTGTGCCCTGCTGTGCCAATATCTATTCAGAAGCTAGTCATTATGTCTCCATTCTAAAAAAGAACTAATTTTGAAGACTTCACTGCACTAAAATCAAGTAATTTACTGCCCTTTTTTGCTGTGTTTTTATGATGTTTTGCCTGATTAAACATTCAGTGCTAGACATAGTGGCTTCTGGTTTTGTCCCTGCACTTTTCAGGTTCGAACTTCTTTGAGTGCAGTTAATATTCTTTGGTGCCAAAGTACTTGATTGCCTTCATAAACTAGGATATTTAGTGGCAAAACTGACATAAGCGTCAGGATTACATTATTGATTATTTTCAAGGCACAAAAATCTATAAAGTCCTTTCCTTTGTGCTCCAGTGGAAAGCACCTGCACCCATTTGCACGCAGTGGGTAAATTCGTGGCCACATAAAAGTCAATCATGAAATTCAAATCACATGTTACAAGACCTGGCCCCAATTTCCATATCTAAAAGATGAACAAACATAAACTTAGAGGTAGATACAGGGCATTTGAATATTTTGTAGATTTTGAAAATTGTGCCTGAGACACATAAATATCTTTTCCCTTTCTTTGTCCTTTTTTTCTCTATTCTTATTTTCTCAAAATGATTTTGCACCTTTCCAGTATCACAGCCTCTCCTATAATAACAGATCTCTTACATTATTCTGCATTTTTTCCGTGTTTCCTGAATTCATAGTCATTATTCTGTCTGATTTGTCTCTATTTCATGTTTCCACCTCCATTTTTTTTTCATTTTAGAAACATTTACTACCTCTTTAGGGCTACAAAATCGTGAGCTATTCATTTGCCACTAGATCCTTTTTTTCTTTTTTTTTTTTTCCTTTATACTGAACATGGAGAAACTAGGACAAAAGAGTGGACTTTTGCGAAGTCACACACAGAGAGGGAGAGAGACTGCGTATCATTGTGGAGCTCAAATTAAAACATCCCATTCTTTTTATCGCATGTTTATTTTTTGGGGCCAGGCTGTTTATGATGCTTCTGGGCTACTTTTATGGTTCGTGTAGCTGAAGCAATGCTTCTTGTCTTTAATTCCCGCACAACTTAATCCTGATGTTTCCTAAGTGCAAGTATTTGTCAGCCAGTTACCCCCCATAGGGGGGAGAATCACGTCTTATCTTAGCCCGTGAAATATTTTCTGCCTCCCACTTGTCTTGCTGCCTTACAGCCTCCAAGTAGGGAAAAAGAAAGGGTTGCTGCAGCTTTTATTAATTATTTACGTGCTGTTATCAAACATTCCTAGAGTGCCGTAAATTTACAGGCTTTAGTACAAACTTGGAGAAAACAAGTTCCCCGCTCGAGAGAATTTACAGTGAAGAAAAGACAACAGAGGTGAAGATATAAGGCCAGGGGATGTAGTAAAGCAGTGCAGAATACAGGAGTTTTGATAAGAAGGGATTGCCATAATACATGGTGTGAAGGAGCAGGAGAGCCGGAGTGCTTGGATGCGTGCACAGAGTGCCCGAAGAGGGGGAAGAGGCAGCAGTAAAAGCCAGTAACGAATAACATACAGGGATTACAAGGAAAGCAAAAGGATTGACCTGATTTGTGTGTTTACCACTCAGTGTCTTAGTGGTGCTCTTTCAGCTCCTGAATATAATCATTTAACTCAATGGGTGGCAGAGGCAAGAGCATGTTTCCAGTGGAGACCGACGTGGTGGAACGGGTCTCTCTCTCCACCATGGCTGGTTCATGCGTGTGCGTCAGTCAGCGACCGTTTCCAAAAGCCGTATGAAACGATGGGAAATGGCCCCTTCAGAGGAATTAATGACCCATTCAGCCCCTAGGAACGGGCCTTTTTTGGGCCAGTGAGAGTACCCGCTGTATTTCTGTCCTTCCCAGAGGCAGCAGCGTGATGGCAAAGTGCTGCATCAGATGCGCACTGAACCTGCTTTTTTAACTCGGTCCCTAACCTCATGTAGAACCATTAGAATTTTCTCCTTTTTTTTTTTTCCAATACAATTTTATTTTTAGATGCATGAAAGCATGAGCACAAAGAGTAAAAGTGTATCTATACAACAGAGTGACCAGAGGTGAAGAGGCTAGACTTAGCTTACAGAAATCCACAGATGCTGACATTATTTCCCAGTGACTTTCTTCTGGCATTGCACATGGTGCGGTAGTGTACATCGTGTGTTAGTGTGCAACCCTCCCGCGTGGTACTACTGCTGCTGTGGAGATCGCTTGAAACAACAGTATATTAAATGGCATAATATATGATCATCAGCCATAGCATAAAAAAATATGTGTTATAATAATACAAATTGTTGCCTAGAAAAAACAGCGTGTCTGGGAGCGATCCGTCTCACCACCTTCTCCCCAGTGCAAAGGGCTGCTCTAAATCACTTCTGACCACGTATTCAGGCATCGCTGCTTTTCTGATCAAATGCCGTTCGTTGTACTGAAGACCTGCAGAGCATATTCGAAGACTCAATCCCCAAGTATGTAAGACCCTCTCTTAAACATGCTCCTAAAGGAGAGCAGCTGTGGGACGTGGGGCTTACCCAGGGGTAGTTCAAGGTAAGGATGGATTTCAAGTCTTGCCTGGTGGCAATATCGCCATTTGCTGTTACAGGAGCTGGATGTGTCCCATAGTTTGCTGAAACTGGAAGGGTGGCTCCTAGGGACCATAAAGTCCCTGGATGTTGCTTTGGCAGTTTAAAGTGGTTGTAAAATATCTGTAAGTCTAATTATATGTTATTATAAAACAGGCATAATCGTAGTCACTGTATGAATTCTGAGCAAGACTAATATTTGTATGATCGTGTGATTTCACCCTGAGCTACAAAGGCATTGCTGTTGGCCTTCTCTCCTTGCAGTTGCATTTATTTGCTTATTTAATGTAACTTTATTTTCACTAACTTTAAGAGGGAATATTTTAAGATAATACAGGAGTGGGGTGTATGTGTCTGAGTCTGTGGACAAAAAGATCAGCCAAAAGCTGTACACAGGAATGAATACATAACCAGCAACGTTGTACTTGCCTGTTATAACAAAATAGCGTTAAAGATCAGAACGTTGGACTCTAAATGTAAGTTGGGAGTTACTTCCCTGCCAGGGCAGCAGTCCTCTTGGGGCTGTCATCTATTGCAACGTGAGCGATTGCTAATTGCTTTTACGAAAGCACCAACTTCAATTATATTTTTAGTGTGTCACCTGTACAGCTTTATATTTGCATGTATTTAGAAAGGCATCCGTGCAACGCCGAAAAAATTGGGAAACAATCCTACAAAAATCAGATTCACGTTGGAATCGTAGCATTAAACTCACAAGGAACAAACTGTATTGTAGCGATCCCGCTTGCAGTTCAGAAAAGTGGGAAAAAAAATGTGGCGTTGGGCTAACAGTGAACACTGCCCACACCTCCTTTTTTTGATCTTCTGGGTCTGCACGTGGCACCGGTGAAACGCTGTTCCGCAGAGCAAATGCTCGTTAGCTGTGAGCTGCGTTTGGTGCGAGACTTCACAGATCCAGCAACGCGCCCAAAATACTGAGTGTTCGGGTGGACGTGAAGTGCTTCGAGGTTTCATAGGAAGAGCTGATGTGCCCGATAACCGACTTCACTGAAGTAGAGAGGGCCTTAACAACACATCTGGGGTTCACCTTGGGATTTGCAAAACATTCCGAGTTGGATCCAGACCATCTGGCTTGAGCCAATGCCTCCTTCAAGAAGAGACAATTAAAATGACTTTTATGTCTTGGAGTCATCGTGGCATTTGTTCTGGCAGCAGATGCGACAAAATTGTTGTACTTATTTATAAGTTTTCTGTGTTATCTTAATGGCCCAGAAATGTTTTAAAGGAGGTTTAGATTGTGTGGAATACAGTGACAACTGCGTTAATGCCAGTGTTTCTATGAGCGTGGCTTTTCAATATCCATACTCGTTTTATGGTCTGTGGTAGGTAGGGACGAACTGCTTTATTGTTTAGCTCTCTTTTAGTGAATCAGAGTAATTTCTCACAGTAATAAACCAGAGACCTGAATTAGCAAAAATCTGATCCCTAATTGACCTTATCTTGCTGCCAGTCTGCTGTAATCCAGATTCTGACGTGATCTTGCCCTCCTTTCTTGTGAATAGTGAAAGAACGCTTACTCTCATTGATTAAAAAAACTTAGTTTTCTTAAAAAAAAAAAAAAAAAAGAAAAAGAAAAAAAAAGTATCTTTCCGGCATTTTCCACTTTGGGAATATGTTTTATTGGTTTCCACAATTAAAATTGCTTGCAGTTTTTAAAATTACTATGTTGTTGATATGACTCTGCATTCTTGGATATATGTGTGTCTTTGTGCATATGGAGGTGCCGACAGTGCTAAAATTCTGCTCCAGCTGCAGTGGAGCAGCTAAAAAACCCTGGTACCTAACAGTTTGGAGAGGCAGATGTAGATTTTCTTTCTCTCCCCCCTGCCCTTTTTTTTTTTTTTTAAGCAGGAAGAAACAGACTGGGTTATATATTTTTAACGAAATGGTATTCAGATTAAATAATTATAAGACAGACTTGTAGTAACCTACTGATTACTTTGTGCTTGGGAGTTACCCTTGTAGTAACTGAAATCATTGCTAAAATGGTGATAGAGAAAACACATGTTGTATTTTAAAGAACCATTTCTTGATGAAATTAAGATGAATTTTTAGGTTTCGTAAATCAAAGCAATATAAAAATAAAAGCTAAGAGTACATTTTATGGATTTTCAATCCTATTCATCTTTATTAAACTACAATTCTTTAGATTTCTGTATCTCAGGTACTCTGTCATGCAATAACAGGATTGTCCGAGACAAAAATTAACTTGGACCCACCTGAAATTAAAGGGAACTGATTTCTTCGTTTTCATTCCTCAGACTGACAGAAATGCATAAAGTAGAAAAGTCAGAGAAACATAACAATTAAATTTGAAAAGTCCTTGCTACTTTATACATCCTGGATAGTTTTAGGAATAGACATGTGCAGAGTTCTTAAAAAAAAAAAAAAGAGAGAAACCCCGTATTTAATCCTGTATTGCTATAAAATTTTCATAGCAATGCAACATTGAGGATTACCACCCAGTCTTCAGGAGTGCTTCTGCCATGTTGTAACAGTCTTGCTGGCCGCATCCTCTGTACTGCTCTGGACCATAGTTTATGGTACTCTAGATTTTTCAGAGAAAGCAAAAAAATGCTCACTTCTGCTTAGCAATTGCAGAGAAGGGGGAAGGCAGAATTTCCCTACCAGCTGTAGTGGTGTTTTACCTCTGGTGAGGCAAGCAGGTATTTTGTATCAACACAAATGCATTTATTTATTTAGATTTATATATTAGTATACATATATGTTTTAGTGGGTTTATTATGGTAATTCGAGGTATGTTGGGTGAAGTGCCTAATATAAATATTAAAAAGTAATTATACATGAGATTTGGAAAAAAGAGAAAAAATGGACAATGATTTTCTTCATGTGTGTAAAAACGATTGAAAGGTTTGGAAATTTAATCTTCTTAAATTTATTTTTGCTTATCTTGGGCAGAGGACAATATTTGATTTAGCTAATCCCAGAGCTTTTAGGGGTCTTCTTAGGGGTCAGAAAAAAATACCCCAGTTATCTACTGTGGCTTCCTAGCTTTAAGTAAGAGAATAGGACTTCCGGTGTCTAAAATAAGTTTTGTTCTTAGTATTCTCCCTTTCAGAAGTTGAAATCGACTCTCTGACTGCCTTTGAGTTGATAAAATTTCTCATTTTCCTGGCTGCTGTAGGCTTTTCCTGGCCCACATTTCTAATGTGAAAAACAACAAGAGGAGCTTGTGTATTCTGAAACTGTTTTGAAAACCAAAGCAAACTTTTTTCATATATAACAGGGAAAAAAGGACGCACCCTATTTGTTTCTTTTCTTCCTCTCTCTAGGTCATCTTTAATCTGACTCCGCCTCTTCATATTTCCTTTTAGAATAAATGGCAGAAGCCCTGCAAAAAAAGTTGTCATTTAAAGTGGAAAATCCAGCAGAAGCTTAAGTGCAGGTAGCAGTAAACTGGAATGTAAAGTTAAAGATTGGAGCAGAACGCAACCTCCTTCTTTGAACTATAACCATATTTACACTTCCGAAACAATTAATAATTCATGATGCACAACAGTCATGGAGCATACTGTGTCAATGACGTACAGCTGTATTTTTTTTTTTTTCTTTATTATTTTTTCCAAAAACATTACCTTTAATCCTGGGGTGCTTTGTGAAGTAGTTTTCACTCGTGGCAGATTCACTAACGCCGCGTCCCACCATGGCTGGGGCATGGGTGCCGGCTGGTGCCGTGTTGTGTCCGTGGCTCCCGTTTGCCTTCCCGTCGTGGCATGTGGCTTCTCCCCAGATTTATTACGGGTACTGACGGTCGGTATTCCTACAGACAGAATTGCTTTACCCATCTGCTTGTTTCTCTTGGTTGTTCTTAATTTAAGTTCGGGCAATTAAAATAATCTATGCTGGTGATCAGCTTCAGGCAGAATTTGGTGGCAAAAGCTCAGTGGAGACCTCGTGGTGGTTTGCCAAGAGAAGGTTTACGAGAAGTGCACTGTTTCGTCCTGCAAAGGAAGTTGTTGCAGCTGTTTGATGGAGGACCTGGGCTCCCCCTTGATCCGAAGCAGGCATGGGGTAGATGTGAGCATGTAATTATAAGACTGTAGAGTGTTTCAGAAGGCATTTGCGTAAGAAGCCGAATTAGATTAGTTTAACTTAATTCTGGTGTTTCCCAACCTCCAAGTCTTTGACTTGGCAACCTTAATGTTACTTTAATGTAGTTTCTTGAGATTAATACAGACAAAGAGTCCCCATAGGTCTTATAAATCTGATAATCACATGGAAAATCTAGCAGGAGACGTTTCTGAGAAAGAACAGGAAAATGCATGTTCATATGGAAAGGAGGAAACATTTCTTTCTGGTGGCTTTCAGAAAAAACTCCGGTAAACTACCACAAAAAGAGGGTGAAATCTTCATCCCTTTGAAATCAAAGGGATTTACTTGACAGTTTATGTGATTAGCACAGAAAAGATATCTGCTGCAGTAGAGGCAGAAGGATTTTTTTAAGAAGCCTTTAAAGTGACATAGCGAACTATTAAATTCCATAGATTTCTACAGTAATGTTCTGTAGGATCCCACCATGTTTCTCACAGCAGAAAATTCACTTTTTAAGTGTGCTTATTTGCATTATTTATAATCCAAAGATAAAATTCAGACTGTTTCTTTCCAAACGTTTTCATCATTTTCCTATGTTAGTTGTTGCCTGAGTGGTACTGCGTGCTCACTTAAATTCTGGGGTGGCATACTGGAGGAGAGGTAGTTACATTTCCTTACAGATTATATTAACATTGGATTAAGAAAGCCACAATAAGAATTATCTACTTGATCTTCCACAATTAAGCATTAGTCTGGTTTAAAGCTTTAAAGTATCAGACAGTACAGCAGTGCAAGTTCTAATTAGCATCCTAGCTGATGCGTATATTGATGTTCATGTGAAATAAACATGCCAAAGAGCATAATACATGTATTATTTCAATGCTTGTGGGGGTTTATTGTGATATTAATTATAAATCAGAATGACTAAAGAGTTACGTAGATGTTCTTATTAAAGCAAAATACACTGATAAATTGTTTTTTCCCTCCATTATAAGAATAGAAAATTGGAAATGACTTGCTGCCCTCACCTTGCCCCCTCTTTGAGATTACAGAAGAAAATACCTTGAGCTACTTTAATTTGCCTCCTTTTCCCCAAATTTTTGGCTTCACCTTTTGAAGGCGTTTTCAGCAATCGCAAAGCTTAGAAATACATTAGCTGAAATTTTCATGTAGCCTTTGGCTTCAGAAGGCTTGAAGAACGACATGAAATACGGTGAGATTTGTGATTTACAAACAAAGACATGCGAGCTTTAGTGTGACAGGGGTAATCTGTCACCGCAAGGGTATGGCTTTTCCTAGACGCATGATGGCCCTCGGGTTTCAGCCAGCGTTTTGGGATGACACGGAAGGAGAGGTGCATCCACTGTTCCCCCAGGGGATTTTTAAATGGATCGTTACATTTTCATGAGTCTCTGGCCCCGAGTGGGGAACCCCCCCCAGTTACAGGGAGGCAGTGGGTATCTCCTCAGCGTGACTGCCCGCGTCCCGGCGTGGACAGCTTTATTGCAGTGAGTACTTCTCTCTCACCTTAGCCAGAGAAATAGTTGCTCATATGGCAGGTTTGGCTTTGAAATCTCCATCCTTCCCTCCTCTCGCTCCCTTTCTTCCCTTCCCCCAGCAAAAGGCACGTCCTACGGCAGCAGAACCAGCAGCGCGATTTCAAGTACAGAACTCTACAAGGAAGAAAGGAGGTTAAAAGCCCTTAAAGCATACGGCGTGCTTTGGCTTAATAGGAAGTAGGTGGCAATCTCCACAGGGATGCGGCATGTTTTTTTGAAGCATTTGTTTCCCAAATACCTTTGTATGATTTTTCCAGCGTAGACGTGCAGTAAGTGAATGTAACTAGAATATATGCCGCGGTGTAATGTGCGCCTTCTGTAAATGTGACAGTGATGAGTTTGACGGAAGAGGAGGTGGCAACCAAAACAAAGACAAAAAGTGCTGTAAGGACTATGTAGAAATTAAATGCAGGTGCCATTTCGGGTATTGCTGGAGAGCCTGCTGACACTGTTTACTTCCCTGCTGAGGTAGAAATCTTTCTCCGCTAAAAGCCTTCACAAGAGCGCTGAGGAGAGCCCCGTGCAGCAGGGTATTACAGGACACGCATTTGAGAGGAAAACCGTTAAAGCCACCTCTTAGTTTTATTGAATTATTACTGCTCTGAGAAAAAAAAAATACACTTTAGGAAAAACCCAGCTGTTAAACGTAGCACTTTTGGAGCGAGCGTGTTTACTTCAGCGTGGCACTTAAAATGTATTTATCCCAAAATCAAACAGCAGAAGCTACAGCACTGAATGCCAGCAACAGATTTACAGATCTGGGTTACTTCTCCTGCCAAGAGCTGGTTGTGAGGGCACTTTTCCTCAGCGCGGAGAGAGGGGCTGCGGCCGACCCTGTGAGCGGTTAGAGTGAGGGGGAAGGCGGGGGGGGG
>VYXH01006856.1:647016-681097 GCA_013397275.1 Burhinus bistriatus | reverse complement strand
GGGGGGGTCTCTGGTACCCCCCCCCGTGCGGCTGCAGCCGGTGTCCGAGCTCACCAGGGCTGGCAGTGTGCTGTGGGGCCACCGGGCACGGGCTACGTGACAGGTTAGAGATGGCGAGTCGCTGATTTCCATCTCTTCTCTCCCTCCCCCTCTCCCTCTCCTTCTCTCCCTCCCCGTTCCCTCTCTCCCCCTCTGAAATACACGTTATTGAGGCTGATGGAGGACCATAGAGCCTCGAGCATCCCGTGGCAGTTCGGGGAGCACTATGGCAATTTTTTTTTTTTTTTTTTTTTATCACAGAAAAAAAGGACTCTCATTGCCCTACACTCACTCCCTCTGTACGCAGCTTTTNTACGTGACAGGTTAGAGATGGCGAGTCGCTGATTTCCATCTCTTCTCTCCCTCCCCCTCTCCCTCTCCTTCTCTCCCTCCCCGTTCCCTCTCTCCCCCTCTGAAATACACGTTATTGAGGCTGATGGAGGACCATAGAGCCTCGAGCATCCCGTGGCAGTTCGGGGAGCACTATGGCAATTTTTTTTTTTTTTTCTTTTATCACAGAAAAAAAGGACTCTCATTGCCCTACACTCACTCACTCTGTACGCAGCTTCTGTTCCTGGGGATACAAAGGTAGAACATGGAGCGTATTCTTATAAAAAGTAGGTAGAAATTTTAACCATTGTCTAGAAGCCCTCACAATATTGTGACTGCCGTGGCAGGTGAATAATGAGCCACTATGCCGGGCTTCCAGCTAAATGGGGCTTTGTCCTGTCTACGCGGCAAAGACATCCAGAAGAATGCAGAGCAGTTTTCCAGTATACAATGAATCACTCAGTGAGGCCGAATGACACGCTCGGAACACTCGTCCCAGATATTACAGCTGTTGAAGGAAGCTGCTTATGAAACAAGGCTAGGCTCAGTCGCTTCGTGACCTTACAGTTCCTGCGCCGTAGGAAATAGTTGGGGTAACTCTCTGCAGGAATAGCATTGCTTTTAAACCCATAAAGCTCTGCAAATGGAATTACTGGAGTGTTAGAAAGGTATTACTTTGGGACCTAACCTGGTAGGATGGATGCTGAAAGCAGTGTGGTACCCATTTGGGGAGATTGCACGAACTTCTTGAGAGCGAGGGGTATTTAATTGAGGAACTTGGCGAAACAAAGTAAAGTAATACCGGGAAATGGGAGATTTGTCTCTCCCCGGCGGGGAAACCTATCACAGCTGTAACACACTGGGTGAAATGGACTTTTCCTTGCGTGCTCAGCTTCTGCTACAAGGGGAGCTGTGTCACTATTTATGTATGTAAGTGGGAATTCAGGAAGTTTTTGCAGAGCAAAACAGGCGGTTTCAGTGGTATGGGCCTAAAAATAATCTCCTCACTGGCTTTACTGTGTGGAAGAGTTCTAGGTGTTGTTGCTGTGACTGCCATAGTGTGGTGAAATACTGTAATCTAGCTGTTAACCCTGCTACTCCCATGATCAGTAACACAAGCTATATTTTATATTGCCCTGTATAAGCTCTCGGAATAGTCTGCGAGCAGCAACAGGCACTCTTATGCATTAGCGCAACGGGAATATATTACTTACAGGTTATACTTGCCTTCGATTTCCGTCTCTTTTTTTCCTTGAAAATTTCATGTGTTTCAAAAGTAGCGGCAGTCACAGGTGAGACCATATTCCAGGTAGATTTGGAAAAAAAGGTTTAGTTTGTACACCTATCCACTACTGCATCACTTTCTTTACTTCATGGATAATCAGTTTCTTAGTGTTGATCATATTCGTTATTAAAGATCACTTTCATTTTAATGAATTTCTGTTAAGAGAGGTTATGTCCCAGTGATGCACAATATTTATATACCTGCATAAGTCAGAAAACAGGAGACTGTGCCATCAAGGGAATTCTGCTTGTCCGCAGCCTTTTTAATGAAGAAATGTTTACCTGTAAAGCAATGCGAATATATAATTCCTATGCAGATACTTTGGGAGAAAAACCAAGATTAATGGTATAAGCATACGATCATTTGTTAGGTCTGTGCTAATCACATATGAGCAGTTTCTGATAATTAGAAATTATTGTGTGTGTCAGTAGCCGAGTGAGGTCTTGCACTTTCTTCCTGCCCTCGGGATTTAAACATAGTGTACCCAGCAATCATTTCCCCTGTCCGTGCTTTGGTTTTCATCTATCACAGAACAGTTTAGTTTCTTTTTTTTTTTTTCCCCCTTTTACTTAAGATACAAATTTTCTGCGCTCCTGAAGCCAGATAGTGATAAATCACATACACATTCACAAACAAAACGAAGATCAAGATGGTATTAGCTGGGAAAAATGTACCCGCATACACTGACTGTTCTATGTTACTTCCTCCGGTGCGGGAATCTGGGCCGATTTAATGGCCTATTACCGCCTGTGTGCTATACAATACGAGAACTGTGCATGAGTGTTCATTAGGGAAATGGATGCTGGGGGTGCCCACTGTCACCCCCTGGAGATTTGGGCTCCTCTGCCTACCCCCGGGTGCTCTCCAGAGGGACACAGATCTCCCCGAGGTCCCGTGTCCTCTGCCGGTCTCTGCAAGCATGCCGGGTATCCCGCAGTGTCTAACAAGGTGCAAGGTGTTCCTATTTCAGCAGCGGATCCATGGCAGGATCCCTGTGTTTCCTGAGCTGTGGGACCCGGCACTGAACCTTTCGTTCGTTCTGCCCTCAAAGCGGTGACAGGGAGAAAGTATCGCTGGTGAAACCGGGAGAAATTCTTTTTTTCTCCCGTACCTCAGTCCCCTCCTGCGTGGCAATCAGGGTTCTTTGGAGGCATTTCAGGTTGACTCGGTTGCTCTTTTAGCAGCGTATTGGAGTAGCGTCATTACAGTCAATGGAACTATTCCATTGAGTAACTTATTCAGCAGGGTGAGAAAGAAGCTCACAATATGGCCATAATAATAGGCCCAATTTTGTCTTCTTTAAATGCACAAAATTCCCATTGACTTCAGTGTAAAAGGAAACAGGGACATCAGGCCTAATGCTGTCTAAATATAATTCTACCTTACACATTTGACCTTTATTTTTAGAACAATTTCACTTTTAAAGGGAAGCGCAGAGATATGGGAGCACTTATCTATTTATATAGGTGAAAAGTGAAATCACTTCTGTTCTTCCGTCTGGGTGCTGGAGCATTATAATGTGCCTGCCAAGCCCGATGCGTAGCTTGGCCTTCAAGCTAGGCAGCAAAGCCGTAACTGAACAAAAGACACAACAAAAGCCTTGTTTGAAGTACAGCGGGAGAATGTCGGGGACTGGAATTATGTTTAAGGATATCAGACTCTTTATTTGTCGTTTAAGTTACATTTAAAAATATTCAGATGGGACAGAGTTAAATCTTTGCCCAAAATGAATAAGGTCATCCGTAATTTTTGGATATCGCAGAAGGTACGGCATGTACTGTTACATGTATTTGCAATGTCCAAGAATCGGTACTGGAAAGACTCCAAGTTTCATGTTGCCTAGACTAAAGCGACAGTTTACAACTGCTCTTCTATGAATTTTTTTCCCCGCATTTAGCTGAACGCAACGATAAAATATATCTGCAGAGAATATTCCCCTGACAAGAATTGCAATGTAAAAATAAAACAGCAGATGGCACCCGGGAGCATTACCGAGAGTGATACAATGTGAGCCTGCCGGGAAAATGGTGTTGGAATTGGTTTCGAACGAATAAAGCAACAATCATCCTCTTCCTGCTAATGGTGAGCGTGTTTAGACCCAAGATATCACTTATTTTACTTGTTTCTTGCAATCCTTGAAGCCTTCTGGAAGAGTCTTGGATACTTTTCAAAATAATTGTACTCAGTGTTATAAAAAGCCCATACATGTCTGATCTTAGAACTATCCAAAAATCAATAAACTTCTATTAAAAATGCCAAGATACAAAGTGAACAAGTGTGGGCACAGACCCAGTAACTTCCTCGGCACTACAGGGATTATTTCTTTTGAAAACAACTTGCATCAGGATTGGCATGGGACACTTCCATTCAGTGACACCTGGATCGTCTCTGTCTGCTACGAATATCCTGTCCAGCTGCAGGGACGTGATTAACAGATCAGTCATGTCATAAAAAATAATTCTATAGTGATATCTTTGTATTTTCAAAATCTAATACCTTTCCCTCTTGATTGTGTAGCTGCTTCACAGATACTGCATGGGCTAAGCCTGCCATCCCTCTGCAGTGCATTGAAACAAGCTAAACTCTAGAAAGGAAAAATGCAGTTTAAAAATGTGATGTATTGCTTAAAAAAATTGATTTTTAATTAAAAGCTCTTGTAAAAAGTAAACTATAAACCAGAATTGTTACTGCATAATTTATAAATGCATTATTTCCACAATCATAATAATGCAATTTTTATATGCCTTGCACTTTATAACATGATTATCACATTTAATGTATTGGTATATTTTGGTGGAATAACCAAACTCATTACTTTTTTGTTTGACAGACAGGGAGAGAAAGGAAACTTTTAAATTCATTTAGGATCTGCGTTCTGTTCTTGAATTACAGATACGGGGACAGACTTTTTAGCAGGGCCTGTTGTGATAGGGCCAAGGGGTAATGGTTTTAAACTAAAAGAGGGAAGATTTAGACTAGATAGAAGGAAGACATTTTTTACAATGAGGGTGGTGAGACACTGGCCCAGGTTGCCCAGAGAGGTGGTTGATGCCCCACCTCTGGAAACAGTCAAGGCCAGGTTGGACGGGGCTCTGAGCAACCCGATCTAGTTGAAGATGTCCCTGCTCGTTGCAGGGGGATTGGACTAGATGACCTTTAAAGGTCCCTTCCAACCCAAACTATTCTATGATTTTATGATTCTGTGATATAAACTATAATAGCTGAATGTGTTTTGGTACACATTTGAGAAAAAAATCATACCTACAATAATACGTCTCATGCCAGTTCAGATCCTGCTCTTGCACTGATTCTGAGTGTCGACAGAAAATGGGACCTGGCTCCAAATCCTGCCCCTACACCCCAGCTTGATCCATTTCTAGAACTAAAAATATCTATAATTCAAGACATGAGTGATAACAGATACTGGTCTATATGAACAAACATCTTGTCATAAAGTTCAAAATGGTAGGCCATATATCAGCTAAAAATGTCCACTGTGATCAGCATCCTTTGATTACAAACAGTTTTCTGAGACCTATATACTGTAACTTCCATCATATGAGGACTGCTTTTCTTTTTCCGGGGAAGAAAGCTTGTAATATGTGTCATCTTCGATTTCTGGCAGTTCATGACAAGCGTTATTGTATTCAAAAAGCATGACCTACACCTCCTAGGTGGAGGGGAGAGCCATGTGGAGCTGGACTAGAATGATGCTCCCTTCCTAAAAATGTGAGGGCTGAATTCTTCTGGGATCACTTTGGAGTGGTTTAAGATACATTTGAACGCGTGTGAGACAACATTTCGCCTGTGGAACACTGTACTGTTGCCAGGTGAACAGTACTACACGTGGGCCGGACCGGTAGTTCAAATAAGGACGCTCAGTCAATAAGCGGGCCTCTGAGTTAAGCTTAAATCTCAGCACCATTCCCCTTTCCCAGTGCTTTTGATCCACTTTGTGACTTTTGGAAGGTCATTTTTAATCTTCGTTTCTCCTACCTCTTAGCAAGTTCAAATACTTTGTAAAATCTGCTGGGGAAATGTGATGTTTGTGCAGTGTTGAGTCTATCTTTGCGTGACGTAATAATTATACCGCCAATATTTTAGCTAACAATACATGCTGAATGCTACCCCACTGTGAGTGACTCTAGTTTTCATTGTTGTCTTATTAAATCAGCCTGTAGTTTGTACTGGATCTAACACATGACCCAGTTTACCTTCCAGATAATAAAAAGTTGCTTAGATTCTTCGGAGGAATGTATCAGAAGCATTGAATAACCTATCGTTATTCTGATAATGGGAAAACAATCACTTGACCTAGGAGAACTTCAGGGAGAAAGAGTAATATAGGCACTATATAGGAGCTCTGAGTTAATCAGATTAGAATCTGTTTTCTATAACTAATTTAGTAGCTGCCAATAGTATTGGGCTGAGCTTCTCGCTTTCCCCATGAACCCGCACACATAAAAGCAGCGACAGCTCTCTCACCCAGCCTTCGCTCTAGCCCCGACTACATTCACCTCCAAGGATTTTTTTCCATTATCGTGTCTTTACCTTTTTATTAAAACACTCACAGCATTGCTTTTTTTTTTTTTTACGGTGGCGTTTGTGATGGAGACATCTGTCAAATCCACAGGAGCTTCAGGCCGTCGTCCCGTTTTGCGGGAAGCACTGGATAGCTCCAGTGGTATCCACTTCAAATCACCGCAAAGGCCATTGCAAATTCTTGATCCACCCATTTATTTGCCTAATGACTGTATTGCTTAGAAGAACTTGGGTGGAAAATAGTTTACTTTTACTTAAAATAATGCTGAAGTAATTAGATGTTCTAAGTTGCCCAAATGCTGCAAGTACCATTAGGCTCTTTTGGCACATGAAAGCAGAGCAATGGGAAAGCTACTTTAGAAAATCGCATATAAAATGTATTCAGAAGTTATTTTTGAAAGGTATTGCAAAAAAGCATACTTTTTATACATTGAAGTAATAAGTAGTTCGGCAAATCCTTTGCAAACTTGTCAAAATGTCATATCCAGGTACTGGATTGGAAAATTAGTAACTGCTGAAGTGTGTGAGTGTTTAAAGGTGTCACTGTGTGTGGCAGACTGGCGGATTTTAGCTTCTGGCTTTAAGGAGAGATGTTAATCACTAGGGCTCATACTTAAAATGTCAGAAGACCTTAGTATGAAGATACAGGATTTAACATGAGACTCTGCTGCGTCATGTTTCCTCACAGAAGAGAAGGAAGATCGGCACCTGTTCCTTTCTCTTTTCCATTTTTAATTCAGTGGCACTGTAACAGCTGAAGCGGCATCCCAAAAGCACGTGAACTAGCAGAGCGTGGAGCTGTGAGGTGGAGAACTGGATTGCTTAGCTCTTCCTTGCTCTTTGGTACAGTTCTGCCTTTTCCTGTATCCCTGTTGTCGCTCCTAGACTCCGTCATTGCAGTATCTGGGACTACTGCACCTGCGGGCATTGGCGGGGAAGCACAGCTGGAATAAGGGAACCATAATTTATCACTTCCATCCTCACCTGCTACTTGTCTCCTTTTCTCTGGCTTTGGATGAGGCTCTGAAAAAATAAGGGAGCTTTTCTTTCACAGCAAGTTTCTTGGTGAGGATTTCAACTACCTCTGCTTAACGCTTTCTAAGGCAATACTAGGTAAGCAAAGCTGCAGAATTACTTTACTTCCAGTGCCAGTGCTTTTAAACTACTTTGCAAGAGTGGTCTCAGTGGCTAGAAGAGTCTAAAAAGGGCTAAAGAAGAAAACTCTTCTAAAATTTTTTTTTGATTGGTTTTTCTTATTTCCTTTTCCTAAAAGGCTGCAAAATGTGCTCAGGTAGCTGAAGCCTTAAATTATTTGAGATTCAGCATATAGTTTCCACTCTGCCAGGTTAATTCTGCTCATCTTGGTGAACTTAAGCAATTCGTAGGTGAATTTCTCTGCTTTGATGTTCACTTGGGCAACCTGCTGCACTGGGACACCTGAAGGATGGTATTTGTTAAATGTGTCACAGATACAAAATGATCCGTAACTATTGAATAACGTGACTGTAACAGCCTGTTCAGAAAGTGTTTAGGCATTTTGTCTAAACATAATTGTTACATTGGTTTAACTATTTTAGTTAGGGCTGTGGTTTTTTCCTACCAAATTTGATTAATGGTATGAACCTAGCTGTCACCAGATAAAGTTATACAAAGTCATACACATTTTTCATTTTTAACGATGACAGAGTTCAGAGAAAGTGTTTTGTATACTAAATAGCATGTTATATGCTAGGAAATAGACAAAAAGACAGGATTTTTTGCTTATGGCAAGGTAACATAGAGACTTTGTGGTTGGTGTTCCAGCTTTAAAAAGAGAATGGAGAAAGACTGATGTCTGGATGAATATTAATTGACACCTTTCCACAATTTTTCTATGTAACAAGCTATTTCCTAAAACCAGTAATGGATTTCAGGGCTGTTATCTTGGTACCATTGTAAAGAACGTTTGATTCTCAATCTTCTATCAATATTTCTAGCAGGCTGGATGGTTTTGTAAAAAGATAAATTACTCTTGGGATAGGGAGCAAGCTACGGACCTGGCATCTGAGTTCACAAGCTCAGTTCACTCTGATTACTAATCTAGGAGTTTCTCATGGCCTGTGAAATAAGTGGAAGGTCATCTTTGTCCTGTTTTCATTGGTTTACGCTCCACACTTACGCACATCTGCAGCTGAAATTGTTGTTAGTTAATGACTTTCTTGGCAGCTGCAGTGAAGAGAAAATGAACAACCCGGGGATGTGGTCCCTGAATATCAGTGTTGAGTTGGGATGCACCAAGGTAGCGGTATTTCTGAACTTATTCAAGAAGCCAAAAGCTCTGGTAACCCAAAGCGGTAACCTGATATTTTTATCAGGCAATGCAATTGTGTTTACTTTACCCAGAGAAAGCAGGTGCATTTCTGCAAGGGGATTTTCAGCTTATCCCATTTGACCCTAAAAAAGGAGGTACTTTTGGTGACTTCAAGTCAGAGCTGCTTCCAGTTAGCTTTCCCCGTTCCTTTCAGAAATCAGATCCCTCGACTTCTCTTCCTGTTGTAAGCGGCCGTTTTTTTCTGTCTTGAGCCTCACCTCCATCACCTCCCGTGAGCTGTCGCCGTACTGCAGAGATGCTGAGCACCAAGGTCTCCGTGCTCATTCCCGAAGGGCTGCGTGTAAGCGCCGCGCCGCACGGCATCTGCCATCACCCACCAGCTGAGGCATCACCGCTGTGATCCTCCTGGTTGTGACATGCAGGGCGAGACTGAAACCTGGGGTTACTTTCAAGCCCAGGTTTCTCAGACAGACGAAGTGCGCTGTGCTCACAGCTGCCGTCTCCGTAAGGCATTTTACAGTATTCCCACTGCTGCAGATGGGGGGTTGGTTGGTTTGTTTGTTTTTTTTTTGCTTTTTCTCAACGTGATGCAAAGGAGATAAAAGGCGTACATTTTATTACAAAATACTTTCTGCAGTGGTTTAGTGCTCAGCCTTATAAAATTCCCTTTAAATGTGTTTAGCTTTTCTATTGCATGCACGTGTGTTGCTTCCCATTGCTTGCTCATAATAAAAGAAGCCTGACATTATTCCTTCTCTCCTGACAATGCACTACCTGTTTCCTTTCTCTCGCTTTCTTCACTCCTCATAACCTGCTCTTATTTTGTTCTCCCAGTCATGCATTGCCATTTACTTTCCCACTAGCTGAGAAGTGGATGGTTCAGAAACAGAAGATACAATACACATACTGTAAAATTATTTTTACCAGAAAATTTAATGGAAAATGTTGGTAATGTTTCACAAGCTACCACAAACTGGAAAATAGAGCACAGGCCATAAAAAGGAATAAACATGTCATAAAGTACTTGGCATGTTGTTGTCAATACACTGATAGCAAGGAGTTTTTATCCCTATGTGGAAAAAAACGTGGAATACTTAGTAACACATAAAAGACAAAAAATACTTCTCCTTCTCTCAGTGATGACAGCGGATGCTCTTGCTATGAGTTGTATTTCTCAAAGACGAGAAGATTAAGTAAAGGCAATTTCTGCATGAGCATCATCAGGATCAAAACGTTGTCTATAATTCCTTGGTGTCTGAGGCAGTTTTGACAAGTATAAACCCGACAGCCAATGGTCAGAACACATTTAATACATCTTTCATGTGCTGAAGTTAGTAGGTCTAAGGTCTCCCTGGGGTAATATGATGTAAAAGATGTTCATGGCACTAATTTACTCACAGGCCATTAGCTTTCTGTAGATGCCAGACTTTAAAGACCTGTGTGCAAGGAACATACTCTTCAGATACCCATATTCTACTGCAATCCTTCATTTTCTTAATGCAATTTCCTGCAGCCGTCCTGTTGGTCATACGATGTGCAATGAAGAGTAGACCTCGGAAAGTCATAACTCTGAATAATAGGTCCTCTTATTTTGCACTAAATATTTTGAGTGTTTCATTCCTTAAGCAAAGAGGGGAGATGAAATTTTTAATATAAAAATGATTTGTTGTAGTCAGCTTTGACAAACAGTATTCTCTAGCGTTCCAGTGTTTTAAAGAAATTGGCACAGAAAAATGAAACGCTAACTATCGTTATGAAGCTTTTTTATAGTCTTTCTGCCTCTGTTTTCCGATTTTAATAAGGTACCTATAAAAAAAAATGAATAATGAAGCAATATATAAACAACGTTACGAAGACAGCCTAGTCTCATTAGGTCGAACACCCTGCTCTTTTATAGACAGATTTTTTTTTTTTTAATATTCTGAAGGTAAGTTTTGGATGAAATGCCAAGAATCTATAGAATAATACATAGCGATGAAGAATTAACGTCACATACCAAATTGTCTTGCCATTTGAATAGTATTTCATGCAGTTCAGTGCCAGCAGATATTACAGTCATGTCTGCCATCATTATTAGAGCATCCGAAGGGTCATCTTTCTATCCAAGCAGGGCAGTCTAATAGCTTACAGTATGCACGTAATAAAAGATAATGTGTGGGATCTCTGGTGATCTTTTTGATCGAGAATCAATTAAAATAAGTTGCTGTTACTGTGACACTAGATACAGACAAAATGAGACACACTTGACAGTTACTAATTACAGCAGGCAGCGAAAAGAGCTCTGTAGAGATACGAGGACAGAAATGGCTAAATTAGTAAACTGTGTTGACGCACTCGCTCAGTATTTTTTTATTTGCAAGCGTAGCATATTCCCAGGTCTAGTGAACCTGACAGGCGTGAGTTACTGACACTTTATGAAAATTAAGCAGAGAATATGATTTTTATTTTTTTTTTTTTAAACAATTAGAGTAGCTCAAAACTAATTATCCTAGCAAAATGGAATGAGCAAGCTGTCCCGGCAGGGGAAACTTGCACTTGTCTGTGTTGCTGCCTGAGTTCAAAAGCAACCTCTGACTAGATGCTTTTTAACCTGGGGATGCCACCAAGGAAATGCTCCTGTTCTCTCAAGCAAATGGATGCTGACTTCTGTCCCACTCCCTCACTCCTTGTGGTGCCCGCTGGGATTTCTACATCACCTTGCTTTAGAGCAGGGATTAAAGAAATGTAAATCTGGGATAATTCTGCCCTGCTGTATCTCGCTCGCAGAGCTCCGAGCTCCCTCAGCATATGTCCTTCTTTGGGACACTGTCCAAGAACAGCTGTGTTCAGATGCCTGGGGTGGAGGCAGGGAGCTTTATTTTGCTGGGGTTTTTTTTCCCTCCTCTTTCGATCTCTCATGAAAAGCGCCAAACGATCTTGTCACGTTCTGGGTGATTCGGTGTATGTTTAATTCGGAAATGTGTATGCCCACAGGAGGTAAACTGGTGCCTTGTAAGATGGATCCTGATAAAAATCTAACCCAGCTGCGTGACGGTTTTGAAACTGAATCCCGTGTGAGAATCCCAGGGTGGCATATCTTCTGCTTTGCCAGAACATTTGTGAATATTTTTTTAAAATAACTAAGATTTTATGAGTCTGAACTTGTTATCCTTTACCACATCATGAAATTCCCCTACATTTTCTTAGCAAGCATTTTTTACAGCCTTGGACTTCTAATTGGGAAAATTGGGACTTCTTTAATGCCAGTGCTGTATTTCAGCTAATGGAAGCATCTGACACAGCACTAAGGTCAGCACTTTCTAGCATGTTTATCACACTGTTTTCAACCTAGGGTTGTGCTCAAATCTTTCTCTTCTTTCCTCTGGTCAGACTTGCCAAATCACATCTTTTTTTTTTTTCCCCTTTACAATCTCTCTGGAATCTGACCGTGCCTCACTTTCCTCTTCTGAGCACTTAATTTCACAGTGACACAAACCCTCTGTTTATTAATTTTCTTGATCTTAGCCTCACTTTGTCTGCTGTAAGCTTATTTCTGGGTTATTTTTGCGTAGCCAGGTCTCCCCAGGACGGAGGGGGACCCCGCAGTGTGCACATGCAGAGCAGGCACAGCCCGCCCCTGTCTGAATGTTTGATTTCTCTCTCTGTCTCTCCTGTGTGAACTCCCAAGCTTATAATTTTTTTTTTTTTTTTGGTCTTGTATCCTATTCCACCATGCTCTGTGAATGCAGAGTATCATGGGGATAATGACTTTCTCTGTCCCTTAAATAATAGCTAAAGTTTATCACAGGGTTTATCACAGACTGGCTGCCTGGGTCTGAAGTTGTACATTTCATCAGGTTTTTTTACCAGTAAATTATTGACCAAATGCTCTCTTACCTAACTGGGCCTGAATTAGCAGCACAGATATAGTTAACTCAGCATTGCATAGGGCCTTCAAAAGTATTTTTTCTAATAGTACTTTCTAGTACTAAGGTAACTTCTGAAAAACTGCACCACGTTTCCTTGGTGAAATTAGAGTGTTGCTGCTAAAGGAGCTTTACCTACGAGAAGTGAAGACACACACCGGCAGCATTAATCAAAATATAAATGGTTTTCAGCCAAACATCGTGTGCGAACTAAAGCTGAGGGTTGAATCACAGATTCATACTGTAAAAGATCAGAAGGAAACATCATAATCCAATTTGATTTTCTGTCCACAGACCTTCACCCAATCAATTCTGTGGTATAAAGCTGCTGTTTCTAACCTAGATAAACTCAAGTTATTAGGCTGTGCTGCTGTTGCAGACTGAAAACTGATTTTTTTTTTTCTGTTCTAGGAAACGATTCTATAATTTCTGAGGAAATAGAAAATATTTCACTAGTTGATTGTTAAATTGTTCAAAAACTTGAACATGCTATGAGCTTGAAATGTGAGATACCCCAAAAGAAATGGGTTAAGGTGGAATGCAGATGACATTAGTACAACTTGACAAGGAATTTACCTTTCTCACTTACACTGAGCCAAAAGCAAGCTAAAATCTCCGCATGCGCTATTATTTCTGCATTAAAAAAATGTCTGAGTCCAAGAAACTTACACTGTATGTTTCTCCATTTCACCCAAATGGAATATAAATAAAATGCCTTTTGCGTTCTATTTTCACATAAAGAACTCTTGGTATACATTTCACTTTTCATTGCAATACAAAATAATCTCTTCATCTCTTGAAGTTTGCATTGTTGTGGAGTTCAGAGATAGTTTTTTCCATAGGAATGTTTCCCTTTGCGTTGAGTGAGCAATGACTGTGGTGTTCTCCGACATGTTCCCCTTCCCATAGACTGTTCTCTATCTCTTAAAGGCAGTGAGCCATTCTGGGAATGATGTGACAAGACATGACAGCAAATTCCACTGAATAAAATAAATTATACACTAGAGATGTGCTGAACTGACTGAAAACAATTTGGACACCAGGGGCTATGAAAGGTGCTGAGAAGCTTGAGAGCAATGACATTTTCTTTTAGATTTTATTTGAAGTTTTTTGATGCACAACTTGGTGTACCTCAGTGATTGTGAGTTCTTCTTTGGGTTGTCCCCCTTCAGATTCCTTGCTCGGAACGGTGTGCACGCATGTCTGCGAGCGAGCTGAGTCACTGAGCTTCTTGTAGCTGAAAATGACTCATTATGATTTTGACTCACATTGGAAAAATTATGTATTCATATTTTCAATTTTGTGTTTTACTGACTAATATTTATGCAGAATAGAAATGGGTGATGTATGTGCCCAGGTTTTAATTCACAGTTGTAATCAAGCAATCACACGCTTGGGTTGCAAAACAAATTCTCAGTCAAATGTACGCGAGATGATCAATGGAAAGATTTTGTTACAGCTATTTTTACCCTATATAGTGACAAACAATTTCCTGTATATTAAATGAAACAATGAGAGACACAGTTGATGTGGAGAAGTATTTAAATACACCCAGAGGAAAAAGGAAGAAATCTAGTAAATGAATTGAGGATTATTCATGTCCTCCAACTTCGACAACAAAGAAATTTGACTTGATTCTTCTTTTACTGCTATCAGTTTTAAATCATTGTACGTCAGCTTCTTTTGTGAGGTACTTCTGATTGTTAAGTGAGAGGCAGGTAGTGAATTATTGCCAATAAACTAGGATTACCACTGTGCCTGTACGGTAACAAAACATAAATGTTGTTTAATGTTCCTTTAAGAATGTGAGCTGAGTGGGTACGCTGCTGGCAATGAATAATGATTCATATTGTCAGGACGAGGATCCGTTTGTCTGTCTCATCTTGTCATGTAAATGTTTGAAAAAACATAAAGCAGATAACGTGACAGTCTGGCAGCAGTCTCCACTAAGGTCTGAGAGTCAAAGGGTTCTGCATCAGAAGAGGGCATTTAGGTGAAGAGTGTGCTTTCCCTGATTCCATTTGGATGACAGACATGGAAGCATCGCTGCCTCTGTGGAGCCAGGCGATCTTACACCCCCCTGGCAATCAGTCATCGCTATTGGAAAAGGCAGTGGAAAGCAGGGGATGAAGATGTTTTGCACCTTATTTGATGCATCTTCCAATAGCGTGCCGAAATTAATCCCTAGAATAATACCAATTTTTCAAGTGACACCCAAAAAATGTCATTTGAGCTTTAGGCTGGCACCTGTTCAGAAGAAAATTTCAGTAAAGCATTTAGGCAACAGCAGATCTAGCTTTGCGATTTAGCACAACTAAGCCTGAGTTTAATTAATATACTTGAGATTTCTGCCTTGCATTGGTAGGAATCAGCAATGAGTATTAGCAAGCCTGTAGAATTCCTCCCTTGAAGGTCAGATTGGAATATCGTAATTGTTCCTGCCTTCGTTTGCCTGCGCATCTTGGCGGTCCGTAGTAATGCTGGGTTTACACCAGGATTTGACCTGCCAGTCTTACTGGGACTGTTGAGTTTGATGACAGGAATCCTGTTTTGGAGGCTCTGTCAGCATCCGTCCAGGCTGCCTTCTATGACCTATTAACTCGGTGCTTTGACACAGATTACAATACTTCTTACACTTACTTTCTGTCACGTGAAATTCAGTAAAACCTACAGATTGAAAGACACTATTGGCTGCATATGCTGCAGTAATATACGGGGTTTAATTGCATTTCTGAGAAAAAGTACAAACTTAAATACTTGTCTCAATGGAAATATAAAGTAGATTGCAACCTTGAATGAACTCCAAAGCAGCTGAACAGAAGATGTTCTTGGAAAATACAGAGATACTATGTTTATGCATATTGGGCATGCTCATTATGTTGGTAGTAGCTAGTAGCTCCGGTTATTATATTTATAGACAGATTCTCAAAGGTGCAGCCATGGTGCTTAAGGTGCTTAAGGAGTGGGCCCAAAAGACCTATAGAGGAGAACGCACCGTCTCTTGCTGTGGTCAGTACCAGATGCTTCATGGCATAGCACAGCTTTTTATAGTTGGATTGTACTGTCACTGATGGGTCAATCAAATTCATTGTTCACACATAACTAACTTTACACCTTAATTTGGGATAACAAGAAGCCGCCGTAATTTTTCTAGCCATTGAAATTAGTTTTTTTTTCTGATTGGAATTCTCAAAATCTGTTTCTTTGTCTCGGCAACAATTTTGTGTGGGGAGTACAGAGAGACATACATTCCCAAAACACAGCGATTCATTTTGATTAAATTGTTCATGTTTCTGGTTTTACTTGCAGTTGGAGAATGTCAAATTTTGTGAAGTTGGTAAAAATAATTCTGCCCTTGTATGTGCCATTTTAACAGTGCTGTGCGTGTTCCCTCTCCCACGCAGCATTCTGTGGAACGATCTGTTAGTTGTGAGCGAAATCGTCGGCTTTTGCAAATTAGAAACCAGATCCAGCCATCCACAAATGACAGAGAGATTTCTGAACATCTTTAACAGAGAAGACACAATGAGAGAGTTTATTGGGCTGCGTGTCCATGGCTGTATACCTGTGTAGTATGTGCATACATCAAGCTAAGAACATGGTTCCAAGTAGGTGTTTGCCTGCTTCTCAGAGACTTGAAATCCCAACACAGAGCGCTGTATGGGGATATACTTTTTATGCCAGGAAACAAATCTATATTAGCAAGCGCGTAATAATCTGTAGAATATGTATGACTGATTTTATTGAAAAGTCTTAAGTCACAGTGCATGTGATAAGCGTCTTCATTATTGTAAATTGGATATTAAAAATATTTTTTTCACAGACTAAAACTTTTTTTTTTCTCTCCTCTAGCTCTCTCATTAGCTTAGTAATTCAGTTATGGAGGTTTTTTGTTTTGTTTTATGAGAAAGGACTTATTTTGCATCTTTTCCAAGACTAAAAGGAAGAAATATATATTGCAAACCAAATGACAGAACAGAAGTTCCAAGTACGCTGTATAAAGGCAATATTTAACATTTTTGTTGCCATTAGAATGTTATTTACCTAAAGATTAAATGATTTGTTCTGTTTTCTGATCATCTCGTATATAAAGTATAATCCTACTTGCTCTTGGTTTTGCTAAGAGCTAGCCCATGTCAGGTACTCAATTCATCCTCCTGAAGCACTTGATTCTCTTGCCCCGAGTTCGTTTGGTAACGTGTTCTGCTGAATTTTAATTTAGGGTAGCATATGTATACAGCTCAGATTTAAGGGTTTCTAAATAGCAAACAGCTCATAAAACACTGTCCTCAAGCTCTTCAGAATTACTTTTTTAAAAAATTAAACAAAAGAAATAATCCTAAATCCCAATCTTAATTCACAGTGTAGTTTTGCACCCGATATTAAATGTTAAGTGCTAATAGTGAATCTATGGAGACAGCATCATATTTTGTAGTCTAAGTACTTTTAAGTAGCACAAGGTCTTTCAACATAATTAGTAGAGAATATTGAGCCCAGTCAGAAATATGGGATTCATCATTAAATTCAGAGGCTTCTTTATCTCTGTGAGTCTAATCATGTGTGCAGAAGACTAATTGTTAATGGCACAGGCTTTATTGCGCTTAGCTTTCCTCTGGTTTAAACGGAATGGTCTGCTTTGTGAGAAATAATTAGGTTTTATTGTTCTACTTGTATCGAGTCTTGTTGAGAATCTTACGGTTTTACCAATTCAAATTCAGAGAGCAATTAGCGGTAGTGATGATGTTTCATTTTAAATCACAAAGTATTGTTATTTTTCCTCCTTTTTCCTTTTCTTGTGACAATAATAGATGTAATATCTCTAACTTTTAATGGGAAAATGTCAATAATTAGCAAATGAAAACCGTTTGGCTTTGCAATATGTAGATTTAAGAATATAGCTTCTGCTGTTGGCGCATGCTTTAATGATTTGTAGGGCACCTCACCTGTGCCTTTGCAATCAGAAAATGTAAAGCCTCAAGGCAGTGACAGTGTATTACACAATCATACACCATTTTCCGTGATTTACAAACTCATTGTTTGACCTTGCTTTTTTGGTTGGGTGAGTTACAATTATGCTTAAGGATTAATTATCCTTCTGGTATTTGCTCACTCTGTCCTGAAGTCTCCAGAGCAACCCCTCTCATGTTTTGCAGTTTTAGAAAATCTCAGAATTAATAGAAGCTGAGGTTTCATGTGAATCCAAGGGACTGTGTGTCAGATATTTAACAGATTTGTTGCTTGTAGCTCCAGAGGCGAGATCTTGGCACTTTTGGCATCAGTACCAAGTCTCTTGTTGACTAATACATTTCAGAATGATTTTAGAATGAGATTCTGGTCCTGAATGCTCAGTAGGGAAGAATAACAATATGACCGAGAAGTCACTGTGAGATGCGTTTCTCTGTGTACAGGATGGAAGATTATATATGTCTTTTGTTCAGGTCTGCATTTCACGTTTCCAAACATGTCCCCCATGGATTTCCAGTGGTGTCTGTTGGCGATGCGCTGTGTGCACCCTCCACTGTCAGCGCCCTCTTGCTAGAATAGTTTTAAAAAAAACCAGGAAAATACTTAATATTTTTTTATTTCTTGTACCAAGGCAAATTCTTCAAGAATTTTTAATTGTTCAGCCTGTATTAGTAGGTCCTGACATTGATCTAACAATACCCAAAATCTGTTTACCGATTCTTGGGTAGATTTTAATTGAGATGTATTTTCATCCTAGAGACAGAACAGTACCAATACTTGTGGGAGTTACTTACGAAACGACTCCAGAGGGGGTTGTTCAGTCGCTAGACTTGAGGGAAGATTTTCCCTATTTTGATGACTGTACTGTAACTCAGATATTGACATCTATTTACAAATACTTGAGTTGTTACAACTTTCCCAGGAAGATGGGGAACATTAAAACATCACAAGTAGAACTGTTTGTTAAAAAATACTGGGTTGGATCATCTGAAGTGGAGACTCTGTGAAATGGAGGACTCTAAATGCATAGGAGTGGACTTTAAAATCCCTTGCCCAGCACGAGCGGACTCCTATTTATTTTTCCAGTGAAGTCCCTGTGTTCCTTAAGTGCTGCTTTCTCCATGACACAGATTCATCTCAAACCCAAGGCTCTTTGAGATGCTCAAGAAAAGTGATGTTTTGTCTACAACTCCGTAGCAGTCCAGTCCTATTCAGCTAAAGCGTGGTTCATCTCATGACTGCACAGAATAGAACGGCCGAATCGGGACTTCTGAAATTTATACAATATTTCACTAGATAGAGCACTCATGCAGGCTTGCAAGACTGAAACTCTGGGCTCTTTGTAGCCTCGGGGAGATCAAATTCATACCTTTCATTTCCCATTAAAGTGCCCTAGGTATTCAGTATGAAGGGCATTGTCCATTCCAGCAACATCTCAGTCATTCTGCAAAAAAACCCCCTCCAGGTTCTTGGACTGAACAGACACAGTATGTCTGTAGTTCAGTCCCTGAAGCAGTCGTCTGGGTCAGCAGAGATCTCAGTCCAGTTCTTAGCCCAGGTGTGGTTGAAACAGCCATTGGGTGGAATCCTCCATGTAAAATTTAGGAGCGGTCCCCAGCAGAGGGATCAGCACCCAACCCCCTCTTTCTTGCTTGTTGTAAAGAGACGTTCTAACCCCCGGGTTACAGATTATTCTGCCCCTCTTTGGTTCCGGTTCATTTTAACATTGAGATGTTTTCCACACAGTCGTGGAGCGCAGAGAGTATTTCTGATCGAGAGCAGGTGGTTGGAGCACTACACAAATGGGCAAAAGATGCGAGTTTGAACCCTTTCACGCTGAGACCGATGTGGAACATTTACCTCTTTTCCTCAATAGTGTATAAAAGAAAAGTGACTGGTATTGCTTCCTTCCATTATGCTTTTTTTCTTAATAGGAATGACCCTCGCTCACTTTTTTGAAAAGAATGATTTAGGTGCATAAATGTAGTAGTAGAGGATTATTTTGGGACTGGCTGTAGCAATTTAAGAAGTAACCGCTACGCTGCCTTTTTGTGTTGTTACCTTTTCCCTGCGAGTGATTACCGCCTCCAAAGCAGGCATTCTTACTCCCTGTCGATCCACAGTCAGCCAGGTTAGCCTGAACCAGCATTAAAGGCGATTTAAACTAATCTGTTTGACTTGCTATTGAACTGGTCTTGAAACATTCACCCAGCCTGACAATGGCGCTCTGCTTTGTGAACGGCAGCATCTAACGGAGGAGGAGAGACAGCGTGGAGCATTAACTTCTTCCAGTGCTTTAGCGAGGTGCCCAGAGCCCCTCTGCCAGCTCCCTAAGATCCTAGAGGATGGTGGTACTCGGAATTTCTGTCTGACGCTGGCAGCCTGGAGCGAGGCACCTGAGCCTTACAGGGAGGTGGGATTTATGGCGTCAGCATCCTCCGTTAGCTATTCAAGTTTGTTGGCTATTGTGAATCCCTCCCAGAATGCCTAATTTCCCCACGTGTGCTATCAGAAGACACCTCTTAAAATGCCCACGGGTTGCAGTTTGGAAGTCAGGTGCTTAAAAGTTAGGTAGTTACATGACCAGCGCCCAGGGGCCTAGGTCTTCTTGTATATTCAGATCCTCCTGGGTTTTTTCTCCCATTTACTGCATTTATCACACACTATTTAATAAAAACAATGAGGAAAAAAAAAAGGACCAAACAAATAGGGTTGTTCTATCCCACCAATATGATGGAACAGTTAAATTAATGGCTAAATCTAATTAGGAAATGAAAAATTACAGCTTGTCTGCTGCCAATACTAAAGCCAATGGACTGTGAGATAGAGCTATGGTTACACTACAAAATTATCTCACCATTCTTGAATCTTAAGGTGGCTTTGCTGCCTGCACTTGGAAATAAAATAATCCTAGCAATTATGGTTTGTAATTCGTGAGTGGTTTGAAATGTAGTGGCTTTTACTATAATAAATGGATTATTGTATGTTGACAAAGTACAGGTTTAATTAACAGTGACAGATAAAGCTCTTGCATTTAGAAGCTGTTTATATTAAAAATTACCTGATAAAAAGGGTTTTTATAAAGCGTTCTAAGTACTCAGTTATGCATTACCATCTTGATCTGCTACCATATGTATTCATCATTGCATGAATGTTGCTTGGAATCACAGCAAGTTTTTCTGAGGCATCAGACTGTCATAATAACTGATAGATCAATGGCTTGATTTACATATTTATGATGGAGAAACTGCTTGTTTTCATCAACATAACTTACATTTTATGCATCCTTTGTCTAAAGTTAATTTGAAAATATTAATTTTCCAGTGACAGCTCAGTCTTCTTCCTGTTTAATCACTTAATTTCCCTTCTACCTAAGAATGACATTCAGTGAAATGAATGAGAAATGATAACTTTAGGATGTCATTGTCCTTACTAAGAGCAAGCAGACAGCCCAAGAGAGGTCTGGGTAGCTGTGTGAAAGATATCAATCACAAAAGCAAAAGTTAATTACTTTACTTTTTTTTTCCTTTACATAAAAACATAACTTCAAAAATATATTCTTCTTTAGTTTATTAATTTTCTGAAATCTAAAATTGTATATCTTTTAGAAAAAATAATCCTAAAAAAGAAAATAATGTGCCATCTGTCAGAACTAGAAATTTCATTTTACTCTGCACATTTTGTTTTCAGCATCATATTCAGCATCATCTGGATCACGGCGTCTTAATCCTTCAATGACAGGAATTTGCAAAGAGGCACTCTTGATGGATCCCAGGGAAAATAGTCACTGAAGTATTTTCATGAATAAAAAAGTGTTGGCATTTCTCTTTTTTGTTAATTCCCTACCTTTAATTAATTTTATCCATTTCTGCAATTCAAGGTAGCAAAAATGTCCAAATGAATACAAATAGGTTGACAGGAAGGAAACTGATGCAAGGGAGTGCCTTATAGCTTTCCGTATTGCTGCACTTGGTATGATAAAGCTCAACGGACAGGGAGGAAAAAAAAAAAAGAGGAATTAAAATGAGGAGACTAAGAAATTGAAGAGTGTAAAAGTTAAGAGAGGAATGGACAAGAACAGAAGCAGGGCACATGCAAAAAGGACAGCAGTCCTGGTGGTGATAGTAGTTTAGCCACATCAGAAGTGTTAGCAGGTCCTTAACCTCTTGGTAACATACTCAGACCTTTTAGAAATTAGAAAAGATTTACGAAGTCATCTTGAATTTCCATCGCTGTTTGTGTCTTTACAGATTCCTTCCATCAAGGCTATTTCTTATTGTATTTTCTGGTGGTAGGCATCAGGTCTTTCTTTAAGATAGCGCTTTATCTGCTCATTGCATCTTGCATCAACACTGGAAGCTCAGCCTATTGCCTAAGGGTATCTCCATCAAGTTCTCCTACCTTCTGCTGGGTGAACTCCATGTAGCCTTCCTGCTGGTAGTGAGGCTTTTGCTGATGTGAACTGAATACCTGGTTTGTTTGGTAAATGGATTTTAAGAATCAAAATGAGATTTTTTTTGTTTGTTTTCATATGCCATCAGTTTAGCACATACATCAGATGTGTGCTGATAAGGACAGCGGACATGATTTTAGCCTCCAGTCTGTTACTAACTTTAGTTTGGAAAAGGTTCAACCTAGTTCGCTTATTTGGCTTGCCTCTGTTGCATGACTAAAGATCTAAGGGAAAAATGCTTAGAGTCCCAGCATCTGTTAATTTAAGCTATTTAAAGTACAAATGAATCAGAGGAAAGATTTTTAAACCCTTTTCTTAGAGGATTTCCTCCACTCACTGCTTGTATATATATTGAAAATGATTGAAATTATTTTAAAATTCCAAGTTACAAAGCAGCCATTAGAAAATGATTTTGGGTCAACAATTATCATAACTCCTGTGATACAGTAATGTGCTCCGCTGGTGGGAACGTTCAGTGGTGAGCTTGGAAATGCCTATAACATATCATTCTTCCCGTTAGACAAAACCCTGTTGGCTGCTTAAAATTCTTGTATGTCACGGATGCTACACAGGCAGCTAAAGTCTCCGTGAAAATGCACTACCTCTGTAGGTTGTACGCACCCCATGAAACGTAATTGAAGCAGTTTGGGTGGTGTTATAAGACATAAAATCAGAGATGTTTCTTACTCTTATTACATATTTACAAATATTATCTTAAAGTGCTCCCTAATACTTTCTTGTAATTTTGCCTTGGTTTTAAAAAACAATGTCTTTGAGTACAAATAGATGAAAAATCCCTTGGTAGCTAGGCTAATTACAGAGATTTTCAATTACCAATCTACACGTTCACTGACTTTTCATTTATAGCTTTCTTTTAAAATGAAGTTGTATTACAAGATGAAGTAAATGCATCTTCTGTTTTGGTTTCTCTTCATGTTCTCAAGAATTTGTCATTCCTTTGGGTGCTTTTGCTGTTGGCGCTTTGCTATTTTTTTTTTTTAAATTGTTCCATACCATGAGAACAATAATACATGCCACAATCGCATTCCTCTTATCCCAAGTCTTTCACCAAGTACGTACATGATATGACTCGTCTTTTTTGTTTTGGACACGGATATGTATTTTTATTTGTGTGTGTCTTCATAAACGCATTCTCACAAATACACGTATATGTTATGGTTTCATGTCTACACAAAACCATAACTGTGCACATTATACAGGAGTAGAAACACATGGCGACACCCTCCACCGTATGTTAATGGAAGCTGAAGAAGCTGAAGAAATTGCAACAGACACACTTTCAAAATTAATGTTATTGAACTGCATGCATTTGGTGAATATTTTGTAATAACGGGAGTTCCACATTAAGCCAAATGAACGAATTATGAAAACTGGAGGATAAAATAAATGTTAAATTTGTGATGTTGCCACTAAAAACCTGAAAATGTTGGGGGCTAAATTCAGGGATCGTGTGATTAACACCTTGTTACAGCCCAATCTTTTCAAAATTTACTAATGCACTTTCAAGCATGTTTTTCAATTAGCTAAATATCACAGCTGCATCTTGCACATCAGGAAGTCAGTGTTAGCTCAGCTTCCATGCTGAGAGGCCAGAGGGCTTTTCTGTAGAAGGGAAAGGAAACCAACATGAAGCTTTAAGGCAAGACAGTTGATTGCCTTTTTTGTTTGCTACCATTCTTCCTTCTTTCTGGACATGCAAATAACACCAATTTACATTAAAAATGTATGCAGATAATTCTGACTTCTGTTTATGTCACCATTAAATTGTGACCCTTTGTGATTTACAGTTGCAGTTTTAATCTTGTATTATCATGGCTGATCGCAATTATTTGCCTTTTTAATTGAAATAAAGTAGGAAAGAGAGGTTTCCTGAATTAGTTACTTGCTGTACAAATGTTTCTATGTCGGTTTCGAAGGAAACATCTCGCTACGGTGAGTGGGATTGGAAGACAGAACAGTGCATGTAATTGCACAATTCGTTATGCAGTTGGAAGAGTAGGAGAGGGCACGGCCCTGGAAGAAAAATTACAGCTTTCTACCTGTGTCGCAGAAGAATAAATTTGTAGAATTACCATACTACAGGATATAGTCTTTTTTTGTAGCAGAATTATTAAGTCAGCCTTGCTTTACTTCTTTTGTAGAGGTACACAGTACCAATTTTTATTTTACTGTATTTACAGTGTTCACTTATGACTGTCTTTAAAAAGCTGTGGGGTGTGAAATAGGAATATATACATTTTTTACATTAAAAGGTTCAGATTTGCTTTTTCTGAGGAAACTGTCAGTGATGCCAGAGAATATCAAAGTCAGTGTGAAACTGTTATGCTAAAAACTTACTTTTCATTCATTTTCTCTGCCTCTGTATTTGAAATCGTGATAAAGGTTGAAAGTTTAGAAGTGACTGATACAATTAGGAATGCAGTGACTGTTTAGTTAATTGGCAGCACTTTGAATAAAGGTACCATTTATAAATTATGCATTGATACATATTTCATGATTAATAGGTGGAGCTCAGTTCTTCAGCTCATTGAAAAGCATACTCAAATTGCTTTAGTAAATTCATAACAGATGCTGCTCTAACAAATTGTTATAAAACACGTTATAACGTGTAGATATAACTGAAGCAATATATATCATTTCACTGTTATTCAGTGTTACTGTTTTCTTATATCATTTCTCACATCAGTGTAACACTGAATAAAGTAGGGCTTTTTTTTCTAATGAATAGTATGGGGAATTAAAACTGTATCCTATTTGTGAAACGCTAGCTCCATTAAAATCAGTGGTGAAATTTCCACTATCATCACCATATTCAAAAGTAAGATTCAAACTTCAGTGTTGTAAATTGGTATGGGTGCCTTGATTTCACTCTAAAAAAAGGCTTAGAGATTGAACAATAATATTGTAGTTAACATATATTAAAATTACTTCTTCATTGCTACTCCCAAGCCACTCTCATGAAGGAAGAACTTACTTGTTTAAGTTTTCAGTGGAAGGTCAAGGTGGTGTTCATTCAAGCCCTCTTCCTGCCTATGAAATAATTTCCTATGAAAAAATATCCTTTATGAGCCTCTGAAGTCCCTACAGGTCTCTGAGCCTCCTCCATCAGTGGGGGGTGTTGGTGGGCAATATTTTCTGCTAGTGTCCATCTCCGTCCTCTGTCTTACAGTCACTCAAGTTCATTGTTGGTGTCTCTAAAGGGGGTCTAATCCTGCAGATATGTGCACCATACTCTCTTTTGCAGTCTCCCACTGAGTCGTTCAGTGAGTAGATATTTACATTCATATGACCCAGGGATGACAGCAGGACTGAGGTCTTGGTTTGGAAAGTATCATTACTGCAGTTAGTATCTGTCGGAATGCACTGAGAATCCAGTGGTCAGTGTGTGCTATTTTGGATTATTTTCATGTGAATCTTCAGTTATCAAGGATACTGAATTAACCTCCTCTGACTCCGAGGACATGAAAATGTTGCAGTTCAAATAGTTAGGCAAAGTCCATTGATTAATATATTTGATCTTCTTAAGGGTCCCACAGGTTACTGACACACACATTTAGAGAATTCAGGAAAAAAGATGGTCAATATTCACAGGAGGGACTAAAACAAGGTGATCAGGACATCAAAAAAATGTGATAAAAAATTCAAGTTGCCTGTGGAAAAAATAATGTGGAGCAGATGGGGAGAAAATTACAATGTGCTGTCGAACCAAAAGCATAGCCTCTTGCTGTGGTTTGGGAGTGGCTGCTGTTTGGACACCGCTATGTTTACTGTTAGGAAATTCACGTTATCAGCTTCACAACAAAAAAGGATGTTTACCCAAGAAAACTCTTCCAGAACAGCCTATCCAAGAAGCACTATACCTCGAACAGTATTTTCCCAGAATTTGTCTTTGTAGCTTTGAAGTGCATTCTAGGCTTGCTGAACTCATCATTAGAAGTAAAATTGCTGAGAACCACCGCATACCAAAAGAAGCCAGCTCATGCAGAGCAACTACAGTAAAATTTGCAAATGTGCTTCTACCACCATGGTAAGAAACAGTTCTCAGCACAACTATCAGAATTCTTGGATTCTCTCTCTGTCTATCTCAGACTGCAACGTGCTTCATCCAGTGCATCAAATGTCCTCAGGGAAACTGTGCGTGAAAAGAATCCCTGTGCATTAAAATGGATTCACCCAGACAGTTGTTGAAAAAAAATATGAAAATCATATTTTTCCCAAGACAACCACTCCATTTCCAGCTTCTCTTACAAATCCTTAGGGAAGGTCTAAAAAATACCTTCAAGAGGCTCTTAGGAGAATAATTCACATCTATTGGGCACTAAAACCAGGGACTTGACAGAGGTTTTATTGCACATTGTAATTTTGATTTCCATTAATTTCTTGTATTCCAGAGGCAACAATTTCCTGTCTCTTTCCCCTGTCCTGTTGGACTAAATTCCTGATCATCTTGTTTTAGTCCCTTCTGTGAATACTGAACGTCCCTTTTCCCAAATTCTTTAAATGACTTAGTTGAACATGAACAATTTGTCTTAACCATGTTTTGCTTGAAGGTTACTGCTCCGGTACCAAAACTGAAGACAAGCTTTTATATGAGTCTCATTTTTTTTTCTCACAACCACATTACCTGTTCTAATAAAATCTTCCTTGCAGACCTTGCTTCACTTCTGTCCTCAACTAAAGCAACAATAATATTACAGCCTGGGGAAGAGAACAATGAGCCGTTTTCTCTTTTTATGGCACCCTGCTGTGCAAACACGTATGCACACATGTATGTATGTACATATATATACATGCATTTATACACCTACGTTCAGTGGCCAAGTAGAAATGCAGACGCTTCTGTAAGTCTGAAGGCTGCTAGTTTTGCTTTCATGAGTGCATTGGTGTGGCGTGGGGTCAAACACAAGTCATTTTCAACTTTTTTGTTCAGATACGGGAAAAGAGTGCCCAGCAAACGGCTGATGCTGTGTGGTTTTGGGTAGTGAAGGCACCGCTCTTCTGCAATTGCTACAGCTGCGACCTGAAAACCTCGGGGCATCTGTGCTCTGACCCAGCATCTATATTTTAGAGTTTTTAATTTCCAAAATGACGTTGATAACTTTTTCAAATAAGAGTTGGTTCCACAACAATTGGTGACTTTTCCAACACAACAGCTAAACACAAACTGTTACAATGGAAGAGAAATGTTGTTTAATAACTTACAGCATTAAATAGTGAGCTTTCATAAGAAATTTTTCCCAAAATGTTTTTAGAATAGGATAAAAATCCACTTGGAATATTCAGATGCTTGAACAGAGAAAAAAATTTAAATTATATTTATTTTAAAATACAGCTACTTTTTCTTTCTTAAGAGGAAAGCCTGATACAGTTATACAAAAGATAACAGCAATATGGCTTACTGGAGACTACAGGACTTCCTTTGAACCCAAGGAAGTAAATAATACTTAAAGGAAATTAGGTATATAGCAAATCAGGGCTCAAATTTAGTCTCCAAAACATTACAATTTTTCTTGAACAATCTTAGGAGATTGTTTAAGAAAGCAATCTTTTGTTTGGGAGAACACCTTGCACACAGGTGGGAAGCTTCCTAAATTACTTCAGTATCTCTCTGAAGTCATTCAGTGGCTTTAGTTTAAAAGAGAGTTTATTGGAAAAGTGTTGCTGAAATAATAGCACTACAAGGTTTGATTTTTTCAGTCATTTCTAGTGCTCTGTTTACAAGAAAAACTTTTTTTTTTCCACTTAAACATACTGCAAAGCTAACGAGGGAGCTGAAGGTAAACTGGGTCTTCTCCTCTCACATCATCGATGGGAATAAAGTTCCTAGTGCCTAAATGATGTCATGACTTCCACCTGAGCATCACTGTTATCTTCAGCCTGTGTCCCCGGCTGACCGCCATTTGGCCCAGCTGGTGCCCATTAATGCAGGTGTAGCTGACTAGGGGTTAGTGCACAAATACGTGGATTTGCACAAGAGAGCTTGGTTTGCCTCTGCCACTTGCCAGTACTAACTGGAGCTGGGAGCCCAGTGTCATGTCCCCAGAGCTGGTCAGTTTGTAGCCTGTTTGTGGGGTGGATGAGAACATGCTGCTTCTGGGCAGGTCAGTTGGTGCGTCGGGGGTTCAGGAAGTACTGGTCGGAGCTGGTTGGAATGATGTTTAATGGCAGTAGGGATGGTGCTGAATGGAGAGCAGGAGAAGGGGAAATTCGTGGCCGTTTTCATAAATTTGTAGGGATGCCTGTGCTGTAGTACTCTAACAGCCCTGAGCTTTTCATCGCTTCTGAGCCCATCTGTCCAAAATGTGACTCCACCTCTGCTTTATTTAATACTTCCCAGACACTCCATTTGCTGCAGATATTCAGCCCTGTCTAATCAGGGGATAGGGAAATTGTTATGTTAATGGGGCAGAATAAGAATTTTACTGTCAATGGGTGCAAAGGTTTACTGAGAGCTTTTCAGTAAAGACACAAGAATAATTCAATTTGGGTTATTTGTTAATCATCCTTTTAATTAGGATTTTTTGCTTGTTCTGTCCTTTGCCTGCCTGCAACTCTCAGATGAGTAATGGCCACATATCTTTAGAAGGATATCATAGCAACCAAAACATGGGGAGGACAATAAATGAGAAAGTCTACAGTCTGGCAGTTTATTTTAGCAGACCTTAATCAATGGAACTGCAGCTTCGATCGCAGAGCCTGAATTCATTTCTTCTATTTGATTTTGCCTCCAGCTACCATTACAATTTACTTTTTATTAAATGACTTCTGATGAGCAGATGACTTTAACATCTTCTCGGTCCTGTCCCTTCACTGCATTATTGTGGACTGTAGACTAAACAAAACCTACCCTGACAGAACTAAATTTAAGCAATCTAGTTTTATTTTGTGATGCCAGAGTAACTCTTAGTTACCGAGTCCCTTCATTCATTAGCTGAATTTGATGTAATCTACTCTGAAGTATTAATTTTATCCTTGTATGGACCTATAAAAGGTTTCTAGAAAAGTGAAAAACATCACTAGCAACAAAAAAAGTAATGAAAGTCTTTTTCCAGGACTAGGAGACACAATTTTATAATTTCCAATATTCTCCTACCTGCCTTTCTTCTCAAAGGAATTGTATCTTTTGCGTCATGTGTTTCATGGAGGCCCAAGCTTGCAGAAATAGTCAGCTGGGTCTCTAGCATTTGTGTTAGCTGATCAAACTTCAGAGTAACCTGCCACTTTGAGGTGGTTCTTCCAATTCTTTCGCTAGATCAACTGCCAACAAGATATTTTTTATCCCACTGCAAGGTGACTGATAAAAGCGCTCCCTACATGGAACTGATAAGAAATGAATAATCTCACAGACAAAATATACAGTCTTTGCAAGAGACAGGATTATCACTTGTATGAAGTAGTAATGCTGGGGAACGCAGTCAATTGAGAAGAACAAATTTGTGAGCCAGCAGCAGGTAGTATATGGGGTTCTTCTATCCTGAACCTACAGGAAGCTGTTAGGAGGTGAAGAACAGCAGCATTAGAAAAATGTAGGTCTTGGCTAGTCTTGTTAGGAGTGTTTCTCAGGAACATACTTTGCATGCTGCTTTTGAGAATTAAATTATGCTTGGAAGAGGGAGGAAAAGGACTAGTTGCCAAATCAGTGTCAAGCATGTTCCCTCAAATTCTTTAAGTCATGTTCCAAGTAACATAAAGAATCTCTTGTTGTGTGTATTTATAAGGAAGCTTTCAAAGCAGGATGTGTGAGCCCAGGCGGGTGTAAGTCCAGAATCACACCTGGGTACTGAGATAATAGGTGTAGAAGACTTGTCACCCCTATGCTAAGTTACAGAAGCAAGTAGTAGCAATTTTGTTGGAGAAACCAGTTAGAGGTCTGCTGTGGCTGGTTGTCCTCTATGAATGCTGTGGTGCTCCACCAGTGGAAGGCCCGTTGTGGTTCCCTGAGATGCTAAGCTTTCCACCACTAGGAAAGCTGTCTGTCTTTTGCAGTGCTATATACAAGGAAAGCAGCACTGGGCTAGAGAAATGTAGAGGTTTCTGCTGTGGTTGGTGTGAGAAGTGTTTTGTTTCATCATTTCCTGCTTTGCATAGTCACGAACTGATGTTAAAGGAATGTTGCAGAATCCTCCCATGCTGCACTTTGTTGTTACTGCAACCCCTTCCTACGCGCTCCTTTATTCCTACAGCTGCATTCTGTCATCTTCCACCTTTTGCCTCAGCAATCACAAATTCTTCGTTTCTTGCACAGATCAAGAGAGATGCATTTATTCTCTCCATTACCTCTTTGCATTTAGTTCACATTCTACTTATTCTCCATGTTTCTTCTTTACCTGTGAATTTGCCTGCCTCAGATTTTTATATCATTTTCTTTTCTTGCCCTAAGTTGGCACAGCTGCCATCTGACTTTTCTTCTGTGTGATGTATCTTTTTTTTCCTCCATTCTTATGTTCTGCAGTGTGTGAAATGCACTGAACTGTGGAGTTGCCAAGAAGCATCATACAGTGAGGAAAAGATAAAAAGTATTGAACTACGAGAGTGTACTTTAAGCTCTGTGTGCTGCCACAGACAGGACAGGCTCTCTGTTGTACAGCTCTATTTATGTTGTATAAATTTTAAGACTAATTATGATATATGTTGCTTGTTCCATGTTTGCTTTCTTGGGCATATAATCTAATTCTGCCTGGGCGAAGTGCCTTTTCTCTGAATAACCTTGTGCTACAGGTGTACAGTTTTTTTTCTTCCTGAACACTTTTCACCTGTAGGACAGCCCCAGAAAAGAAAAACTGTGAGCTTTAACAATTCAATGTACTAGCTTTGCAAGCAAATCCAATAACATAGCTTCTAATAGTTTATGTATTTTGAAACTTGGCTTTAGTCAAATGCACATATTAGCAATAATACGTTGGCAGATATTTATCTTCATCAAGGGGTCGGTTTTTTTATTTGAGTACCATTTACATAAATATTTCTAAAGCATGATTTTAGAGTTTGCCCAGGCTTTGTCCATCCCTACTACACTTTACTCCTTGCTTTCTAACCAATTTAGAAAAAGAAACCTACTACAGTCAAAGAAGCATAATCATTATAAAAATGTATGTAACTTGTATTTACTGAAAAATTGAGATTGAGCTTGCAGTAAGAATAGTTTTTTATTGATTAGAAGAATATTAGAACTACACATGTTGCATAAAAGCTGTTTTATTGGCCTTGTATTGCCTGTAAGATGTAAGGAAAGTTTAAGGAATAGCATCTAATGTACAATAGCAGAAGACAGGAAATAAGATTTATTGCATAGATGAGACTCCCTCTTCTTTGCTTCTTTCCAGAAGAAACAGAAATTTTCTAAATGTACAAGTGAAACGTTTAAGTTTTTTTTTAAAATAAAAAAAAAATCAAACTGCACATTTTTTCCCCTGAATTTTATTTTTTTTTTACTATAGATAGGGATATAGGTACTGCAGTAGTTCCATATGAAAACATATAGGCACTTTTAAAAAAAGGTGTTTTCTACATAACTATTGGGAATATGTGCTTGCACAAAACAACTGTGTGATGTTAGCAGGCATAATGTGAGTTAGAAGAGAAAACTAGTGGGGTTCAAGATTATATGACCCGATTTAATTCTCTTCAGTTTGAGCATTTTTATACTGTCTTCATCACCACAGATCTTCACTGTTTTCCTGAAAAGCAGTAAGCAGTGTGACCAGCCTGTGTGAGGCATGATTCTCTTTGTAGAGACATTTGAGATTTTAAAGTATTACGATAATTTTTTTGTTATTTATTTTTCTTTTGCTACAGTTTGTGTATGTTTTTGAATGTACATTCAAATGAATGTCATAAGAAATCCAGTAGTGAGATCTGAAGTATTGCTTAGGTACTGTGAATGTTCATGTCAGCCTTGAGGAACAGTCTGCCCCTCTACAGGTGTATTCTGAAATGACTTCTTGGTCTCAGTCTTCGCAGTGATTATTTAGATACTCTGAGCTGTTAAACAAATGGGATGTGGCAAAAGCACACCTATGAGCTGAGCAGGTTATTGCCCTTCAGAATGAGGAGGACTGTCCTCAACTGGAGATGGTAGAAAATGTTCCTGTAAACTGAGGAACTATGCCAAACTGAGCATCAGGGAGGAATCCTGGAGTGCTTGGAAGTGCAGAATAAATTGACTGTCTTTCAGGTCCGTACTTAAACAAGTAATGATGACCGTAGGCAGGTGTTTCACTAGTCAGGATGGTGTCTGACCCCTTTGGGTTCAGTTTTAGTCAGCTGCTGTGCCTGTACAAACTCATGCCTACCAGCCTGGTCCCAGAAGACCCATATAATTCTTTTTCTGGCTGTGCTATTATCTCACTGTGTGATTTGTCTGTGTAAGCCACCTCTAAGAAGTCACTTCATTTAAAAATCACTTTTCCCATTTGGGGAAAGAATGGTGCTTAATTCATAAGCACACTGCACAATGTTGTCGCTAAACAAAGTTAAATGAAGAGGAGCATAAGTACTCACTCACTATGCTCCATTTACTTGGGAGAAATGCATCTCACTTAAGACAGCCCATAGTTGCAAGAGTTGAATTCGGGCAACGCAGCCTTCCAGTTCTCTCAGAATAGCAGAGCAGACAATACTCTTCTTCATTTAGCCACAGCAAATACTTGACCGAAGTTGACCACCTGGCCATTTCTTCCTTCTTTCTTTTCTTCCATGAAATTTTGTCCTCTCTTTCCACTCTCAGCCCAGCCCACTCCTGATATGTGGCCCCCCAAGGGTAAGTTCTGTGCAACAGCATTCAAGGTATGGCTTAACGTTTCTTGTGGCTGATACTATGGCAATGCATTAGTCATACTGCACATGCTCATCTATGTTGTGCCATTTGCAAATGTGAAATCATAGATGTGGTTTTGTTTCTTTGCTGACCATGGTCTCCCTTTGCATCTCCGGAATGTTTTGTGATTATGTGCAGTTTTAGAAGCGTGAACTCAAGAATGGTTTGAAAAACTTGCTGTTCTTTCCAAGTTAAGCATATTCCCACATGGCAATTCCCTGAAGTATAAAGGTTCATCAGCTTGCATGCCAGCAGTCTCTCTGGTTCTTCTTGGTTTGCATATTTGTAGGATCATCATGGATATAGTCAGTGCTACAAGCACTTTCATTTCCAGCAGAAAATGTTGTCTTCTATTCTGTATGTGGTTTAATAGCTCCGGACTGCTTTATGAAAGTCTGCAGGGAAAGAATTTATGCTAACAGATACAGTAGCTGTATTGGACCTTTAGATATGAACTCCAGAAACAACAACAACAAAAATACTTTCAGCTGGTTTAAGTGTCTCAAGAAGCAAAAACTTGAACTTGACTATCGTGTTCTGAAATAACAAAATGCAAATCTGCAAACAGCTTCTTAGAAGTTTTTCTTTGGAGGTTGATACCCTGGGTCCGTATTTATTCTTTAAACTGTACTAGCTAGGAACATAAGCTGTGTAGGTGTTAAGGAAAAGAAAAACAGATTACATTACAAAGCAAGATGCACACTGTTTGAATGCATCAATAATTCCTTTTTTCTTCTCTTTTTACAGCAGTCCTGAAAAAGATGCAAATATATTCTGCAATGTAGACTTGTACTGTTTATGACAGATGTACATTAATATAAACCCCTTTTCTCAATGCACACATGGATGAGCCAGATTTTGTACAGAAATAATTGGACTAATTAAAATTGAGTGAATGTTTTAATTTCTTTTAAATACAACAACATATTTTTTACCTGTATCAGCTGTATGCCTTATTCATTTTGAGATATTGGAAAGAAAGCAAAAGGGCTGGCTATGTGAACGGAAGTAAAAGTTTTCCAGCCCTTTAATATTTTTAATGTTAAAATGGCCTGTTCAATCTAAATCGTCTTGTCCTAGCCCTTTCCCCATGTCTTTTTCTACATACAACTTCAGTTTTTAATATGCACATGCATGAGCATAATCTCAGGATAAGAACAGCCTTGGCATACATGGTGATTTAATTTTTAGTGTTTGGTAATGAATAATTTAGTTTTAATAATGAATAATTACTTGTCAATTAACTTCAGATTTTTATACAGATCATAGATATTTAGCTTGCTTTGTGTTCTTCCTTGAGATCAAGTGAATTAGGCATTGTCTTGTAAAATGCAAACTTCACCTGCTCCAGTAGTTTATAAATGAAAACAGATTCTCCCCTTAATATCACATTTTTCTTCTTTTTTTTTTTTTT
>VYXH01006856.1:632043-646943 GCA_013397275.1 Burhinus bistriatus | reverse complement strand
TTTTTTTTTTTTTTGTTTTGCTGCTCTTAGGATCTAGTACTAGATTCATAGCATGCTCAAAACATCTATTGATTTCAAGGAATACTATATGAGATACTCATTTATGTGTGCTAGCATCTTTTTTTCTTACAAAGTGACTCTCCTTGCCCATCTTTTCAATTCGGACAGTGTCTTTACTTGCATCAATATTACCCAACTAACACTTTGCAGCTTGCCATATTTTCTGTTTGCATCAGTCCTATTCTACTAATAGCATTATACTTCATATTTTTCTCAATATTTACTGCTAATAATGATTACCTGCGTCCTGCTCTGTGTGGGAGTTTTCCGGCTCTTATTAGTGACTTTTCAACTGTGTCATGAATCATGTTGTTAGTGTTTAATAAATATGAGCAAAATGGAATTATATTTAACTTGGGTTTCCTTCTCATGAAAAACAAGGTCTTTTTTGAGTAACTGCTGCAGCAGGGATGTAAATTCAGTTTAAAGGGTTTGTTCAGCTTGCTTGTGTTGAATGCTCGCCTGTTAAAATCAATGGAAGTTTGCCATTTTCTTCCCCAGAGCTGCGATTTTCTTTGCTGTTCGCCTTCCCTCCCCCTTTCTTTTCAAATAAATTATCAGTGTGATTCAACCCCAGCATGGTCCCTGAAAACCCTCGCTTCCTCTTTCTTCTCCTTCCTTACATTTTGCTGTTCTCTGCTTCTTCAAAAGCTGTTGTAGGCTTTCCTGCTCTGTGTTGCTGTTCATATCAGGATACCCATGGCTTGTTTCTATCTTGCCGTTTTACTTTGCAAGACCAGAGTTTTCATTGATCAGTATACTGCTTTATGTTGTATACCTCTGGGAATGGGTGGAGTATTTAAGTAATGCTTCTCTTAAAGAGAGTATCCGTAACTTCGTATGTTTAGAAGTCACTTGGATCTCTGTGAAATATTGCTGAAGTTTGTGTGGGGTCCTTTGAGGAGGCAACAAGGTAGCTCACATGCAGAGAAAAGCTGCTTACCTGGACCTTCAGTAAAGTTTCATAGTCTTCTGGTTCAGATTTAGAGAGCTTTCTTCTTTAGACTCCTATCTACATCACTGTTCAGTGAATATTCTATTAAGATCTAAGATGCAGGTGTTGCACATCTTGATGACACGGAAGAAGATACACCAAAACAAAATAAATTCTGTCACGGAGGAAAAATAAACAACTAAATAGAAACCTTGCTTCAAGCTGCCATCGTAGCTCAGCATCTCGATTTGGATGAGAGGGAGTTTTGTATACTGCACATCTATATGACATGCTTCAGCAAAAATGCTTTGCGTCATGGTAGAAGAGCCATGGATGAAGAAGCAAAAAATTGCATTGGTGCAGAATGAAGACATTCAGCACCTAGTCTGAAAAGTACTGCACAAACAAGGACTTCTCCTCTTGGGGCGGGGGGCTGGGACTTTGAAAGGAACTATACATTCCAAATCACTGGGGTTTTGGGGATTTTTTTTTTTAAACTTTTATGAACTTAATTTCCATTTTAATACTGATGCTATACATATGAAAAATTATCCATCAGTAAATTCTTCTCTATGGAACTGTTACTATCTCCAGGAGCATTTTTACAAAGACATCTTATAAAAGAATCTTCACATTTTCCATTCGACTATGTAATACACCAAATCTCAGGAGATATTAAATGTGTGTCTGTGGGAGAATGCAGTGTTCCTTGCATAATTTAACCAGCATTATTACTCGGCAGCCTTCTTAAAGGAATAACAATTTCAAAGCTCTTTTTCTTGTTCTACATTCTGTGATGTGGTGCTTTTCTACATCCCTTGCTAGTTAAATAAAAAAAAAAAAAAAACCCTTAAGAGTCTCGAAACAGCACTACTGTCGCAGCACAAACTAGACAAGGAGAGATGAAAGTAGAGATTACATCTGGGCCTTCAATTCAAGAAGTTACTGGAAAGAAAAACGCATGGTGATGGCAGGCTTTATTTTTTTCCTGATGATGTACCTCTATCATTTGTAGAAATGTATTTATAGAAATGAAAGACGATGGGTAAGAATTTAACTATGGAAGTTTTGTATTAATCATTCCTACTTTTCAGTTGATCCTTTCTAAATTAACCTTATGGCAACACTCAAGGCAGTAGAAATTCTTCCTGAGAATCTGAAAAGCTATAACCAGCTACCTGACAATCTTGCTTCTCTACTGTGTAAAACAGAGTATTCTGGGAACAAAAAATACTGGACTTTTCCTCCTTTACTGTCATTTTTGATCCACTTCTAGTGCACGTGGCAGAAGCGTATAGAGTTCTGCATGCTAGAGCTTATGCGTTCAGTTCTCTGTGTGGATTTTATGCATTTATCTGTATCTGAGAGACAGAGACTAGGAGGTGTTATGCTGTGAGATGAATAATCTGCTTAAATAGCAAAGCACCGGTAAGCAGTATTGAAAGCAATGAACGCGTTTCTTTGGCCATTTCCTATGTGCTTGAATAATCTTGCTAAAGACTGGCAGTCTGGCATTTTAGGCTCAGAGGAAGTTTCTTATGGTTTTGTAGGGCAAGTTTGTCCAGTATGATGTGACAACCCTTTTGTATGTAGCTTTGTATGTAACTTCATGCTGATAACTTGGCTCACTGTGAAATAAGATAGTATTGACTGTAGTTTAGGTCAGTATTTTAGGTCTCTGTGGGAGTTGCTGTCTGAGGTTTAGTTTTAACTTTTAAGTTTGATTTCTAGCAAAGACATGTTCATTCTAAGATAGCTTTTACATGAAGGCTTACAAATGGGTACGAAAAAAATTAAAATAGGGTTGACGTGATGGAGGAGTTACCATACCAGCAAAATACTCCATTTGTAGAAACTTCAGGGAAAAATGTAGAGATGGATTAGAAGAAAAAGATTAAACTTGGCTTTGTTGCTGAGTGAAGGAGATGGGTCAAGATTTCTCTGCTGAGAAATCAGTATAGCTGCATGCAGAATAATTGAGCTTCATTGAGATCAGCTAAAAATCTGACTGTAAGGCTTGTTCTTCTCTGCCTCTGTGTTGTAAACTAGGCAGAAATCCACTAAGGTCATTGGTGTTACACCTGCAGAAGTGATAACTGAACCATGATCTACCGTAGATATGTAAGCAGCAGTGAAGCTACGGGTGGCCCAGAGCACAGAAGCTTGTGCTTTATTCCTTAAAGAATTGGGTGCATTAAATGTATTAATAAAATATGAACTAACTAGGAGTCTTTCCAGTCTGTTGGATAAATATGTACAACTTTAAAACTTCCCTATATTTGGTATGCTAGATTTTTGTATGGTTTCTAGGTCTTGGTAAAAGTGTTAAGTACTAAACAGTAGTGCTGCTACTAGGGATGTTAACAAGCACAAGAGTTTTATGCAGCTGAATGGCATTCTTTGTTCCTCATTACTCCACTTTGCTACTCTTTTGCATGACTAGGTTTGCAATTGTGTGCCTTTGAGTGAGTCTTGATGATCTGAACGGTGATGAAGGTGCTATTGTAAGGAATATGTGGGAGTATTCATCCACAGGAACATTTAAAAATATATATACACACACCATCTGGTGCAATGAGGTGTATTTCAAAGGCAAAATATTTGCTCTTCAGAAGTGTTTCAGAGTTAAGAATATTTTTTTTCTTTGGAAAAGAGGGTTTGTCAGTTTCTAGAATGAAATTCTTCATTTGGAGAAGGGGAAGGAATCTAACAGAGATAGGGGTATTTTATAGTTCATTTTTGGAACCCTCTCCATATTTAAAAAAAAAAACCCTCTTTTAAAGTACATACGGAAGAACTGGAGAGTACTTGAAGAATAGCATCATTAAAATTTCATAAAAACGTAATACCATTTAGCTCTGCCTTAATATTTGTTTATACAACCAGGATCTATGTTAGATCTCATAGAAATGTTGAGTTGATTATCCCTTTATATGGCCCTTCCAAAGCTTTCCAGCATAGAAGACTGCAATCAGGATTCCCCTATGTACAGGCTTGTTGTATTCACAACTCTGCAAAAAATTATATATTAAGCTATATGACCGTATGTTTTTCCTAAATTACTAGTAAACGTACCATGAAATTGTATAGGGCCAAGAACAGATGTTCAAAGACCCCTAGTAGCAGCACCTCTAGTGAGCAATGCATATCTAACAATAACTTTTAGAGTTGTCAGCCTAGCATAGTAATGTGCACATTTAGCACATTTAAATGTGCACTTTAATTCTGTGTAGTGCTATTTTTTTATTAGAACATTGTGTGCTTCAACATTAAATGTCTCGCAGAGATATTTTTCTTTTTTGTCAACTAAAGCTGATAGCAAATTTTTTTAGAGAAGACTTAAAAACATGTTTATAAAATCAAGGTGAATGACATGAATTTTTTCCTTCCAATTCCTTATCTTTGCTTGCTTGGCAGCTGCTTGCTGTTTTGCTAAGAATCAAAATCAACCTAATGAGTTGCAGGTATGGAATTCATTTGGTTTGCACTTCACAATTTTTGCCCCATGAGTGTCCTTTATTAGTCTTCTGGAATTTCTGCAGTATACCAAGGTGTATTAGAAATCAGCTAATTCTTGTAGAACTGGATGAAAAGTTTTGCTTATTTTTAAAATCCACCATTAGTAGATGACTGGTTTTCTTTAATTGCTGTAGGGATAAAACCCCCGCTAAATTAACTGTGTAGCATATCTATGTATCTTTTGTTTTTTCCAGATATAAACAGGAATACTTACTGAATCATCATTTTAATGCATTTTTATTGATATTTTTAAAATCCTAATATAGTAATGGCTGTGTGCTTCACTGATAGATTCAATTTCCTTATTATTGTGCCTATTTGCCACAGTTCTTTTTATTAGTGCTTTCCAGCTATCTTTTAAATTTAAGTTTTTATGCAATGCAATCAGGATTTTTTTTCTTACGCTTCTAGAGAGAGACTTTTTGTAGTGCAGTTTTCACTTTTCCTTTTATTCAGGATTACTTTTAAAGTAAAACAATCTTCTCTTGTAATAATGGAATTACAGGTTGTTGAGTTTTTTCCTCTGGAACAGTAAAAAAGACCAGTTATGTTTATGGATATGTCTTGTTGGGATTGAGCTGTGTACACAGCAAATGTAAGCAGGCCGTGATCATTTGCACCTTCTTTAGAGACATTTTAGTAATGACAGCATAAGATAACTAGCATATGTCCTCCAGACTGATGTCGCCTTGGATAATGCGTTTTTCTTCTCTTTATCATACATGCTAAATCCTGCTCTTTGATCTAATATGGTACTCCGTAACAAATGTTAATGATTGCTGCTGTCAGATAGGACTTTAATCCATTCCAGGGCTTGGACGTCTGATATGTGAATAATTTGAAGCAGTAACACTTTCTCTCCCCAGCCCTTGCTAGGCATGCTGTTCTTCCTGACTGAATATATTTAGACTTTAAACGCTCCCGTCGTGAATCCTCCTACCAGATTTTGGTAATTCTGATTTTTGTCTAATTTCTCCTCAAATGGAAGCTTTTAAATATTCCTCTTATTTTTGTTGGGACTTGTGGCATTAGCCTAAAGACAACTGATCACTTTGTTTTTTACATCCCTTAATAATTGGATTAATTGCGCAGTGACGCCTACAGTATGAGTTCTGCATTTGATTACCAGTACCTCATTTAACCTCTCAACATCCTTGTGTTTTATGGAAAGGCTAATACTCTCCCAATTTGTACAACGAGTCAGCCATTCCGGGGGATTACACGTTCCTTCTGCTGGGAGGTGGATTATCTGCAGATAAAGCATTTCCAGTTACTCCAAGGTGATGTAAAATTTGCCCAAACCTGAGCAGACTCCTCGCAGGTGCTCCCGGTGCTGCCCTGGGACCCGGGGAGGTGGGAGCCCTTCTTCCTCCCCCGGTCCCAAAATGGCGGCTGCGGCCTTCCCTGTGGCGTATGTGGGGCTGGGCCGTCCTCAGCCCCTCTCCTCACGGCAGAGCTCCCGCTTCTCTTCACCACAGCAATTTTTGATTGCTTTATGCTACAGTTAAGTGATGCAAATACCTATTCCAATTTTTTTCCTACTTAAATTTATGTTCCTGATATAGCTTATTTCACTGAAGTGTTTTAGTAACCGTGTAGCTTTGCATATCTCTTCTACAGGCTGAGGAATAGTACCGGAAAAATGAATACATTAAAACTATGTAAAACTTCTACTCTCTATCTGGAACAAAAACGTGTTTAGTACAACTGGGAGCAGGACTTGGCCTGTACTCCATTATCCATTAAACTGTGATAGCTTCTCCACTCTACGTCATAAATCTGTTGATTGTATTTCTTTGAAAAGGAATTACTGCTTCAGTCAGACATTAATCTCATCAGATTTTATTATCTTTCTTATTTACACTGCTACTTGGATTATAAAGAGCAGTTAAATAGCGTGAATTAGCAGTTTGTTACATTTAAGTTTTCACAGCCTAATAATTTTCAGGGTGAGTGGACTTCTGCCCAGTTTTTCACATTCCTTAGCAGTAAGTTTTATTTTAATTATGGCTTGTAAACAAAAGCGGGGAGGGGGGGGGGGGGGGAGCAGGGAATCAACAGAGCCGAGCCTTCTGCGCCGCGCTTTTTCTCAGGGACAAAATTTTTCCAGCCAAGTTACAAACCTCTGGAAACAGAGGCTGGGGGCCGGAGGGAGCCGGCGCCCGGAGAAGGGGCCGCGGTGGGGCCGCTTGCCGCCTGCCCGGGGCGGCCTCCCGCGGCGCGGGGCCCTCATCGCTGCCCGCCTCACGTCCGGGCCGCAGGCGGCGGTGCTGCCGGGGCGCGCGCGGTTGCCAGGGCGACGCCGGCCCTGTCAGCCCGCAGGCACGGCTGGCCCGGGTGCTTTGGAGGCTGGGCCGAAGCGGGGCGGGGAGTTGGGGGTTCAGTACGGGTTTGTGGGTGGAAACAGGTAACGGGATAATGGGAGCAGTAATAAGAAGCGCCTGTAGGGGGGAGAGGAAAAAAAAAAAAACAAACCACAAACCAAAAAAATGTCAGTGCTGTTTTAACTCCCTGCTGTGAGTGCTACCCCAGGTATGCCAGCCATCGTTGTGCTGGCAGAGTCTGAGCTGAGGGGGAAAAGATGGCCTGTGTGATTTTTACGCTTTTTCTATATATATATTTCTTTGCTCTTGTAAAATGGCAACAGGGGAAGTAAACAATTGCTTCAAGTTTGGTGGATCACGCTGGTGCCTTGGTCTGTGTCTACTTCAGCAAATCTCTAAATTCTGGGAAAACATCTGAGAATTTCTTTTTGGAGATTATTAAGAATGGGGAAATGTGTCAGCGTTATTTTACTGAAGCGTTAGCATGTATTGGTAAAGTATCCCGATTAATGCTGTTCCAGGACCAGCAGATCCCATGGGTTCTCTTTCCCCTCCACCGTTGGTGGTGGTTTTGTTTCCAAAACAGTTACTTCTGAGATGGCTTTCAGCCCCCAGGAGAACAAATTAACTTCAAACAAATGTGTTTTCCCTTCAGTTGCTAAATTGCAACCTACCTGGTGATGGGAAAGACCCTTTTCACTACTGGCAGTGGTAAAGCTTTTTAAATGCTGAAAGTTAAAATCTCATTACTTTTACCTAAATGCAAGCTACCTGTGTGTCTGGGAGCCCTTGGAAGGAAATGGTTTACTTGAGCGTTATGGCTACAGAGATGTGCTGAGCTCCCAACAGGCCCTCGGCTGTGTTTGACCCTCCCTTTGCCTCACCTCACACCTATTGAGATTTTTGCTGTGAAGAAGTTCCCTGTTTTGTCAGAGACGATTTCTGTTTCTGCCCTGGCAGCACCCCATGGTGAGAGCTTGGCATCTCCTCTGCGCTTGGGGTCAGCCAGGATAATGAATGCATGGTGCCTGCAGTGATGTTCTGCAGTTGTGTAAAATACTGGTTGGGTCAAAATCCGTTGTTGCACTTGGTGCTAGCCTTTGTCAGTCTGTCTTTGAAGTGCCCCAAGTGTTGGAGTTAGCTTTGTAATAAAGACATGGAATTACTGATTATTTTCCATAAAAAAGGGTTGCCATTACTTATTTCTGTGAATGAGAGAAAAGAGAGCTCCCTTGTCTGATAGTAGTATTCTCAGTGAGTTCTGAAGCAGATTTACAGTGCAATAAGTTGAAAAACTGGCTTTGGAGAATATTGTACCTACCTGCTTGTGTAAAAACAGATCCTGTCTCCTTCAACCTACGCAGACTATGAAAGTATGATTATGGAAGTTTTGGTGCAGGCTGGCTCTGGAGGCAGAACTGGGCTGGCACGTGAGGCTTTGGAGCAGATCTCCTCTCTTAGGAAATGATCCAGGACCTTTCAATCATAGGTTGTGTTGGTGATCTCCAGCGGTCAGAAGCTGGTATCCCACAATTGCATTTATGTTCAGGTTTCTCTGTTCCCTGCTTCAGTGTTGACTGTCAAAAAGTCCAGCTCCTATGCTGGGAAAATGACTGGATGGATTTGTCCTGAAGCTAGCACCAAAGCTTTTGTTCATGGGCTGGCTGTCAACAAAATGCTGAGATAAGCCGGTTGACACTAGAGTTTCTCTCCTGGAGATCAATTGCATTACAGATGCAGTAGCAGAATGAGAGCTTTGCGCTCTCATCTGCCCCATGAATTGCTGTCTTTACATTTTCTGTCTGTCTGTTTTATCGTCTTATAAAATTTGCTGTAATCACCATCAGTTGTTCTTGTTACTTTTGGAATGGGATGTATAACATGAAGTGTGTTTAAGACCTTTTTAACAATGAGCATTTCTGAGGGGAGTTTGTAATGTGTGCAAGGGTCTGCCCTTGTGGATGCAGTCACAGAAATGTGATGTAACAGATTGTCTTAATGAGGATAAGGTGCACTAGTTTAAGATGCGAGTTGTTGTATAGGAATGTATATAACATAGTATTACTATTACTACTCTTGTTATCTGTGATGTTGCTCAGATGCAAGTGTGCTGTTTTCAATAGCTGGAAGGTTTAGTATAGATGAGGCACAAATGGAAGTAAATAGATACGTGTTTCATATTTGTATATATTAACTTCATGTCATCTGTGTCTTGTATATGATAGCAATCTCAACAGGTAGTAATTTTGATCTCATTTTTTATGAAACATCCACTTCATTTCATGTATTGCTTTCACTTACACATCTCAGGCTGTGTAGTTTTGCTACTGATTATAAGCATGCTCATATTACATGAGCATGCCCTGGGCATCAGGGCAACCCCTGAAATCAACACAGGCTGGGGGATGAAGATGTTGAGAGCAGCCCTGCCAAGAAGGACTTTGGGGGTACTGGTGGATGAAAAGATGGACATGAGCCAGCAATGTGCACTCGCAGCCGAGAAAGCCAACCATATCCTGGGCTGTATCGAAACAAGCGTGGCCAGCAGGTCGAGGGAGGTGATTCTGCCCATCTACTCCACTCTGGTGAGACCCCACCAGGAGTACTGTATCCAGCTCTGGAGCCCTCAGCACAGGAAAGACCATGGACCTGTTGGAGTGGGTCCAGAGGAGGGCCACGAAGAGGATCAGAGGGCTGGAGCATGTCTCTCTTAGGAGGACAGGCTGAGAGAGTTAGGGTTGTTCAGGCTGGAGAAGAGAAGGCTCCGGGAGGCTCTGTGTAGCAGCCTTCCAGTACTTGAAGGGGGCCTACAGAAAAGGTGGGAACAAACTTTTTAGCAGGGCCTGTTGTGATAGGACAAGGGGTAATGGCTTTAAACTAAAAGAGAGTAGATTTAGACTACATGAAAGGAAGAGATTCTTTGCTCTGAGGGTGATGAAACACTGACACAGGTTGCCCAGAGAGGTGGTAGATGCCTGATCCCTGGAAACATTTAAGGTCAGGTTGGATGAGGCTCTGAGCAACCTGATTTTGTTGAAGATGTCCCTGCTTATTGCAGGGGAGGTTGGACTAGATGACCTTTAAAGGTGCCTTTCAACCCAAACTATTCTATGATTTTATGATTATTATTTCCTTGTATTTTTACTTCTCTGAGTAAAACAGAACAAAAAGTTTAAGGAAGAAAGAACATTTAGTGCATATCAGTGATACGGAAGAGGTGTATGTACATCTCCCCAGCTGGATGATGATATCTCAGCAGCAAAAAGAGAACAACTGCCAGCTACAAGTGAAGAGGCAGAAATTAAAGCAACTGCTGAAAAATCACTGAAATTAAGGACCTGCTCGTTTAGTGTGATTGGAGCATGTAAATATTAACTCTAATGATGACAACACGTAAATTGGAGTACTCAATAAAATTTGAGCACATGAAACTGAAGTGCCACAACCTGCTTTATTGATCATTTTTAAAGTCATCTGCATTTAATTTGCCACACTATTTACATATGCTTTCTGTAGTTTGCTTATAGCAGAATTGCCACAAGGAACCCACCAGTCTTCCAAAATTTACGCATACAGGTACATATAAACAAAACAATTCTATGTGCAAGATATCCTAAAGTTGGGAGCTAATTAGGATTATGAAAGTTTTTTATTTAACTTGTTCTACAACAATCTCTGGCTTTGCAGGGAAGATGGAATATCCAGGAAAACAACAAGATAATTACCATGTGACATTAAAGATTTCTGACATAGTCAACTTTCATTTACTAGTCGATAAGGATAGCAAATAGAGGCAAATACTGACACATGGAAACAGATTAGTTTTATAGTAAACTTCTAAAATAGACGAAATGTTCATATAAATAGCTCCGCAAACCCTATAGGGTTTCAGCTGCAGTGAGCTTACAACTGTAAATGAAAACTGATTTATGTGCAAGTGTCTGTTTTGTTAACATCACCAAATAAGACTTTGGAGTCTTTCAACGGACCTTAAATTTTTCAAAACTGAGCTTCATACATGCAGTATTATAATGCTACCTCTTGGTTCCTAAAATCTCCCAAGTGCAAAGGCAGTAATTCAGGTGACTTCTTCAGTGTAAGGATTCTGCAAACAAAAAGCAAAAATATCCCAAAAGTGAATCGACAATGAGAACGCTTCTTAGATCATTCAAAGAGCAGCATCTTTCAAGTAATTGGGCACTTTGTTTTGGCAGAAGTCTTTCTGTTTTTATAAGGCTTCTAGATCACAAATACTGGTATTGATGAAAAATATGAATCTTAATTTCAAGAGCTAATTTTTCCACAGTTATTTCCCTCATTAACATGCCATTACTTTTATAAATGATGAGCAGATGTATGTACGAGATTGGCACAATTAGAGACTCTCAGTAATCTTTTTAATATAAAGTCTTTTATCTCATTTTCACGATTTAAAAATCTCTACAAACAGGAACATCAGTAGCAAAATTACTTTTTAGAATTCCAAAAGGAAACGAAAGTTGTCAGTCCAGGTCAACCTGATGACAGCATACTGTCAGGAGACTTGAGAGGCCTCTGTGCTGCCTGGATAGTGGGGTTCCTGGCAGTGGCAGTGTAATAGAGCAGTTTATCCTGACAGATGACGAAGGTTGCTTATATTAGCTCATGATTTAATAAAAGACAGGCAAAATCATGGGGCCTTTCTGTCCTTTTGTCAAAGCCCTTGTACAAAAGGAACTTTTTACATGGAAGGAAAGGTTTCTTGAGAATTCATGATTGTCAGGCTGTGGAGTGGGCAGAGCTATACAAAATATAAATGAAAACTCTTGGCACAAAAAGAACTAAGAAAGGATTTTTATAGAACGCTGAAGCAACTGCTTACTGTTGACAAAATACGTGCACGACCCTATCATTTTCCAAATACTTATTCAGTGTCATGCTACTAAATGACATTGTAATACTTTGTATCCAACAATCTCAATAATGATTGCTTTTTTAATTCAGATTTCTAATATGTGGAGATTTATTTCTTGCTCTTCCTGAAGACCTAACAATGAGAATTACTTGGCTTCTCTCATTCTAATATTGCAGGCTTCCAAAACTGATCAGAAGTTTGCCATGAGGAGGAGGTGTTCCATTCTGCAGTACAAAAGCATTGTATTATTGCAAAATAAAGCAATTTTGTCTCTTAAATACCTAATGGAAATGTGGGACAAAGGAAGGCAAATCACAGACCTGCTTGATCTTAAGCAACTGGGAAGAGCTTTGTGCAATTAAGAATGAGATTGATAAGATTTTTAAGCTCCCAGGTATGTGGAAAACAATGTGACGTAGGAGACTTTGGGGGTTACGTCTGTTTTCTTTCAGGCTGTGCTTGAACAAAAGCAGTGATTGCTAAACCGCTTGTGTCTCTACTATTGAAAAAAACCAACCAAACCCAACAAAAACAACCCAAAACTAAAACCAAAAGCAAAGAACATGTCAAAACCTTCACATAGTCCAAACAAGTCATGTCTGATAAGACTACTAATACTGATCCTTGTTGCTGACTGCAGATGTTGAGAGAATCTGGAGTTTGTTTTTTCCTTTACGGTGTAGCACTGTGTCACCAGTGAGCACACTGCTGCATACCTTAAAAGTGATCAAATAAATTGATTGGAAGGGAAGTGTTGAGGAAATTAATTATTCTGGAAAATGAGAAGACTGAGGGAGAAAAGAAAGGAGCTAAGGGAGGAAGCAAATGGGAAGGCCCATAGGAAAGGTAAGAAGTGCAAGAAATGCAAGGATAAAGCAGTAAAACGCGATGGGAAAAGAATAATAGAGTGGGACTAGACAATATGAGAGGATGCAGAAAAGTACAGAGGAAACTGTGGAGGTAAGGGCAATAGAAAAACAAAAGGAAGTGTGTAACACAGAAGAGGGAATTTAATTTAAAAAAAAAAAAAAGAAAGTTGAAAATAGAAAAGTTAGAGGAATTAGGAACTGCTTTGTATAGAATCCCTCAAGAGTCCAACATATAGCCACATGCTATTGGCAAAGCTTTTAATCTCATCTGCTTGTAATTGTCTGTAGGAGTTAATATGCCTTTCTAAAAGTTGATAACTTCTGTGGTCACCTTCTCTGGTTCAAGGGGATGTGCTCTGCCTCAGCCTGTGTGGAGGCTTTGTATTGCTAAAGTACCTATGTGACTTGCAACTCTGTCTTAATGGCAGTCATTCTATGGCCCTGTGTCTTAGTCCCTGAAGATGTCAATATATAGTTTGCATTTGTAACCAGTGGCTGGAGGGTCTAAGAAGATAAATATTGAAAAAGTCTATAAAATTACAGGATCATCCATTTCTGTGCTTGTACAGGGTAGCTTCCTGCAATAAATCTTGTTAGAAAATAACATGAAATATTAATTTAGCTATATATCTTCCAGCAGTTTAAAAACTAAAACCACTACAGTGGGCTCTCAATAGCTTCCTATTCAGTGGAAAGTAAATAGCTGCTTTCTTGTGTAGCTTCAGCATTTCAGCTCCTGCTGCTGAGACCAGCTGAATGGCCTGGGACTTGCAGTTTACTTTAAAATGCATAATAAAACCTGTGTAGGACAAATGCTCTTTGATACAGAATATTTAGCTTGCAAAACCTTGCCTGGTTACGATGGGGTTAAGGACTGTAAACAATCCTTTTCTTAAAATGCAAGAGAGGTATTCAGGATGAGAGACATATTAAAATACTTCAGCCAGAATTAGAGAAGTCCTTACCAACTGTTACCAAAACTACACTTGTTCTTGTCATGAAGCTGTGCGCAGGCACAGTGCAGAACTGGTTACAGAGCTGTGAACCTAGATTGTATCCTTTGGGACAGCAGATGACCCATGTTACTTGGCAAGGCTGGATTTAATAATTCTGTTCTTGGTGCGTTTTGTGAGTGCTTATCTTATGCATGGCTTTGGAAGCTGACATTTTTAGCAAGTAGTAAGCTCTACTTTAATACTAGAATGTTGACAATTGCTTTTGGGGGTCTAATATTTTTCTCATTTATGTTTTATGCTGATATTAATATTTAAACCATATCAGCTAACAAGAATTGGTTGAATGGACAGGATATAAACTGTCTCGTATAGCTGTTGAAGACAAATGCTTTAATTTTTCTCAATTTAAGCCTCTTCTGTTAAACCATATTATTTTGTTATGCTGTCATACTTAAATTAGTAATTTTAATGTTAAATTTGGTATAGTTTTTTGTATGTAGACTTTGGGTAAAATTAAGTATATTTAGTATTTCACTGGATTCTTTCACTTTCTTCAATAGCTAATCCAATGTATGTTCAACAATAGGAAGAAATGTATAGTATGTGGGGTCATGTTTTCCTTCTTCCATGAGCTGTCTAAGATTAATGTATTTTATTTCATCAGATACCTATCCAGTGCTCATAGCATCTACCACAGTAAAAGAAGTCAGTCAAATATTTTTTCACATATGGCTGAACAAAAAGTTCATGTTACAGATTCTTTCATAAGTAAAAATGCAATGGCCATAGCCTGCACCAAATTGGGAAGTTTTATCAGATCTTCCTTCCATCTCTGTTCTGTCAGTCTCTAAAAAACTGATCTAAAGGTCACTGAAGTCAATGAAAAGTCTCCTATTGACTTCAGTGGGTTTGGTTCACTCCTGAAATGGCAGTGAATAAATGTGGTCTTTGCAAGATGCCTAGAGAATTTTAAAAAATCCTGGGAAAGATGAAAATACATTGCAAAAATCTTTCTCAGGAGCACAGTCCCGTGAGTTCAATTCCCATTTATATCAAAGGAGCTCCAACTCTGCTTTCTCGGTTAACCCTGTGTAGTTTTTCTCATTTCAGCTGGAAAAATGATTGACAGAAACAATCAAGAAGTGTTCGTCACCTACCTTCATTTTGGTTTAGCTGTGAACTAAAAGCAATAGGGGATTTACACTCATGACCTTCTATTATTGCATACTGTAATATAAAAACCCAGCTAACAGCCTGAGCCAGAGTTCCAAAGGAAGGAAACAGTTGTGGGAGCTTTCCCTTACTCTTGTTCATGTTTCCTGTTCATCTTTTTTTTTTTTTTTT